>JACXGI010003166.1:33709-65323 GCA_016801175.1 Esox masquinongy | reverse complement strand
TTCGGGTTTCCCTGTTGTTATTCCAACCAATCGACTTCTAGCTTTAGCGTCTTTTCCCTTATTTGGCATTCTGCCAGTTTATTACCGAATTCCAAAGGGGTCTGTTCTTGCTCCCAGCTATTCTAGTGAGATAAGGATCCTGTCACCCCCTCCTCTAATGCAGGTACAATGTTTCTTAGTTCTACTTAGCCTCTAGCAGACTTGCATGTTATCTTAATGCTATTGCCCAACACTGTCATCAGCAGATTGTTACATTTATACAGAGGTTATGATCTGCATTACAGATCAAATAATTTAACGATTGGTAAAGCATAGAAAGATAGAAATAGAATAAATACTAAATAAAAACATAACTGAATAAAACATCATGAAAATAAAACATCGAAATAAGAACATATAAATAGAATAAAAAACAAAATAAAAACATAACTGGTAGATTCTGTAGTAGATTCCATGAGGAAGCTATAAAAGCTGCAAGGCTAAACAGTGTGGCTAAATTTAAGTGCTCAGTCATAGGCACTTAAATTTAAAAACATAAGTGTTTTTAACCTGGACTTAAAAATGGATACGTTTGGGGCACATCTAAGATCTTCTGGTAGTTTATTCCAGTTGTGTGCAGCATAACTGCTAAACGCAGTTTTGCCATGTTTATTTGGACTCTGGGCTCTACTAGCTGACCTGAGTTCATGGATCTAAGAGCCTTGTACAGTATATACTCTTCAAACCTAACAGAAATGTATTCGGGGCCTAAACCATTCACTGATTTCTAGACTAAAAGCGCCACTTTAAAATCTATTCTGTAATTGACTGGAAGCCAGTGCAAAGATCTAAGAACCGGAGTAATGTGCTCTGTTCTCTTGGTCCTGGTTAACATTCTAGCAGCAGCATTCTGAATGAGCTGCAGCTGTTTTACAGTCTTTTTGGGGAGTCCAGTTAAGAGGCCATTACAGTAGTCAACCCTACTAGAGATAAAAGCATGGATGAGCTTCTCTTGGTCTTTTTGAGACACCAAGCCCTTGATTCTGGCTATATTTTTAAGATGACAGAATGCTGTTTTGGTGACCACTTTGATATGACTGGGTGAACATGATATCTGAGTCAATCAGAACACCAAGATTATGCACGTAGTCCCTGGTTTTTAGGGCCCGAGAATCCAGCTCTTTACTAGTACTAGTTCTCTTATTTTTGTTGCCAAATACAATAATCTCTGCTTTATCTTGGTTTAATTGTAGACAATTTTGGTCTAGGTATTTATGTGCTCTATACAGTGACACAGTGAGTCTATTAAGCTGTTGTCATAAGGTTCGAGAGCCATATATATATGAGTATCATCTGCATAGCTATGATAGTTGTTCTGTAGAATTTGGCCCAGAGGTAGCATATAGCGATTGAACTGAAACGTTCCGAGAACTGATCCCTGGGGAACTTCGCATGTCATAGCCACCCTATCAGATTCATGATTGCCAATGGTAACAAAGTAACTCCGGCCAACTAAATAAGATCAGAACCAATTAAGGACTGTCCCAGACCTGCGTGAAGTTGGCCCTCCACCCAACGCAAAACTTCAGCAAAATAGGCTCAATCGTTTGTGCTCCGTTTATGCTGGTTTGTGCCGTTAACATTTTCATTTGTGCTGCTATCATTTTATAGATATTAAAGAATATTTTTATAGGTCATTCTGAGGTCACTCAGCATCCTCCAGCCCCAACATCCTCCAAAATCAACCAAAATAGTCTTGTTTGTTTATGCTGGTTTGTGCCATTAAAATTTTAGTTTGTGCTGCTTCGGTAATTTATATATTAGACATTTAATTATTGGTGATGACGTCACTCAGCCCCCCAACATGCTCCAAATTGAGTCAAAATAGGCTCATTCGTTTATGATTCGTTTGTGCTGGTTTGTGCTGCTGTCATTTTTTAGGTATTAAATAAAATAGTGTAGGTCATTCTGAGGTCACTCAGCCTCCCAACATCTTCCAAAATCAATCAAAATAGTCTCGTTTGTTTGTACTTCGTTTGTGCCGGTTTGTGCCATTAAAACTTTACTTTGTGCTGCTTCGGTATTTTATATATTAGACATTTAATTATTGGTGAAGACTTCACTCAGCCCCCCAACATGCTCCAAATTGAGTCAAAATAGGCTCATTCGTTTGTGCTTCATTTGGGCTGGTTTGTGCTGTTAAAATGTTAATTTGTGCTTCATCTGTGTTTTTAATATTAGATATTTAATTATAGGCGATGATGTCACTCAGCCCCCCAACATGCTCCAAATTCAACCAAAATGGTATCCTTCGTGCTTTGTTTATGCTGGTTTGTGCCGTTAAAAGTTTTGTTTGTGGTGATGCAGCGTTTTATATATTTGACATTTAATTTTAGGTGTCACCAGCCCGCAACCTGCTCCAAACTGCCTCAATATAGGCTCAATCGTTTGTGCTCCGTTTGTGCCGCTAAAAGGTTTTTTTGTGCTTATACAGTTTTTGGTACGTAACCTACATTCCTACTGGATAGCGCACTGGCTTTACACTCTTTCCACAATAGCTCTGTCACTATTGGAAAGAAAGCAGTCGCAAAAACAAACCATTATCGGCACAAAAGGAGAACAAATGATTGAGCCTATTTTGAGTGAATTTGACCTATAAAATATTATTTAATATTTAAAAAATGATAGGAGCACAAATAAACATTTTTACCGCACAAACCAGCACGAACGATTAAGCCTATTTTGCCGTAGTTTTGCGTTAGATGGGGGACCATCTTTACGCAGGTAAAATACCTTTAATCGCTTGTGCTGCAGTTGTGCTGCTGTCATTTTTTAGATATTAGTCCTAAAGAATATTTTATAAATAATTCCGAGGTCACTCAGCCCTCCAAATCTTCCAAATTCACCCATAAAAGTCTTGTTTGTTTGTGCTTCGTTTGTGCTGGTTTGTGCCATTACAAATTTAGTTTGTGCTGCTTCGGTGTTTTAAATATTAGACATTTTATCATAGGGTATGGTGTCACCAGCCCCCCATGTGAATGTGTGTCTACTAGTGTGTGTGTGTGTGTGCGTGTGTCTACTAGTGTGCATGCGTGTCTACTAGTGTGCATGCGTGTCTGCTAGTGTGCATGCGTGTCTGCTAGTGTGCAGGCGTGTCTGCTTATTCAACATTAGAACTGAATGAGTTATTTGTTGATATTCCTCCAGCATGGTGATGACCATTACCATAACATTAAATTAGTTCTCAATTTGGTTACATAGTTTAGGTCAGACAGTTCAGAAATGTATTAATATCTGTCAGTTACTATAAAATAAGTTTTAACAAAAATGTGACTTATAAGATGTAAGTGAAAGTGTAGTAAAATAACAATTTTCATCTACAGAAACAGATTTTGAATATGTTCTCTTTAAATCAAAGCTCTGAGTAGAAGCAGGGAGTTTTGAGGGAAATGTATGTTTATTGATCCTTGAGATTAAATGAGAATAGGATTAATTATAACACGAGGGTTGATCAAACATGAAGAGGTTTCCTCAATAAGAGGGTAAGCAATAGGATAGTATTTGTAATAAATTGTTTCATCAAATCTGCGAGAGAATTTTCCATTTGATTAATTGGTGAATAATAATTTGGGATTGTTTAAAATGAGGATAGCCCATATTGGGGCGTATTTAATATTTGTGAAAACAATTTTAATCTTTGATCATAGCTGTTTTTCAAAACTTTGAAGACTATTAGTTCTCTCAGAAGGCACTGCCCATTAAAAGATTAATAAACATCTCCAGGGACACTTCATGGGAAGATAGCATTATCCCTCTGCCCCATAGCCAGCATAAACTTTTGCCAGGGACAAAAGGTTTGAAAGTATTCCAATTAGGGCCATTTTGTTAACCAAGAAACTCCATGGCCTCTAGTTTCTGTCTGCCAAATAAATATGAAAAAAGTTACCAATCTATGCTTGATTTAATTTACTTTGTTACTATAATGAATAAAAACAAACAGATAAAAAAACACTCAGTATTTCAGCCAATGCAAATTTTATTATGTACTAAAACGATTCAAGAACTATTCCATGGCATTGCCCAGAATTACATTCACTAGTTATACAAAACAGATTATGATCAACACATCAACACCAGTCTTAAGAAACCTTTTGAGGGGACAGCAGCTATATGAAACAAAGACATTTCAACAGTAGCAAAAGCTAAATATAACATAGACACAAAACACTTTCACAAATATTATCGTCCTATTAGATAAAAAGCTAATGCAAAACTGTGTGCTTTGAAATACCCCTTCCCTGACCATGCCTGTTTTACGATAGCTTTTTCATACCTTAGTTGAATCGGTGTACTTATTGGTGGAATTCAGATTGACTGCATTATAGGAGCTCCTACCCTTTCCAAAGCACATCATTTGTTTACATACCGCTTTGGCCCTCTGCTTAAAGTGCTTCCCCACTATCACATACAGGAAAGGGTTCAGTGAACTGTTGCTGTAGCCCAGGTATGTCGCCAGTTGAGTGCTGATGTCTAATGCATCCATCCAGTTGCAGCTAGAGATGATGTTGAAGTGAAACAGGGTATCCAGGATAATAACAACCTGGTAGGGCAGCCAGCAGAGGACGAATGCGGCCAGGACGATGAGCACAAGCTGGGCAGCCTTTTTCTCCATGCCGGCCGCCGCCGTGCTCCTGACCCTGCTTGCTTGGTTGTCTCTAAGGACTCTGATGATGTGGTAGCTACAGAAGGTCGCGATGGGTACCGGAACCAGGAAGCCTATTATATTCACTGTCAAGTTGTAGCGCAGCCTCCAGCCATCATGGGGGTACGCCATGTAACACGCCTCCACTCCCAGGTCCGGGAAGAACTGGACAGATCGGAAGAGCAGCGCGGGGAGACTGAGAAGCCCGCCCACCAACCAAACCCCCAAGCAGATTCCGATGGCCCAGGCCGGTCTTCTACTCCTGCCCCGTGACGTCAGGGGCCGGGCCAGAACCAGGTATCGGTCCACGCTCACCAGCGTGAGGAACATCACGCTACAATTGTAGTTCATACCGATGACGATGTTCACCAGGCGACACATCAGCTGCCCGAACGGCCAGTGGAACTGCTGCATGATTGCCACCACCCAGAAAGGCAGGCAGGACACCATGAGAAGGTCAGCGGCGGCTAGGTTCCCCAAGTAGATGTCCGCCACCGTGCCGTGTCTCCTCTTGAGGCAGAACACGCACAGCACAAAGGCGTTGCCCACAATGCCGAGCAGGCAGATGATGGACATGTAGGCCGGCTGCATGGAGTAGACCCACTCCCAGGCCGCCGTGTGGTTACACTTATCCTCCGCCGGGAGCGCCTCATCCATTGAAGGGGACGACCGGTTGTAGGCCATTTGAATGAGCTGTCCTAGAAGAGATTGAGTGTCAATGTTATATAAGCGAATTTTAATTCTAGAAAACATAAAAAAAGCTTTGGCTTTGTAAGGTGAAGGGGTTAGGGCTCTGCCACGTTGGCGCATTGATTTAATGGGTCCCTGATTATTACTGCATAACTATAAACTCTCAACTCTCGGCCTGATAGCTGATTTATGGTGAGCTTTCTAACTTAAATTGGTTGCTGTACATCACCAAGGTTGGTGCTATGAGGTAAGTTTCTGCCTTGTTCCATTAAAGCTCTTTAAATACCTCAGTTTTCAGAGTCGCTCAATAAATTCAATCCATTATTATTATTTTCACTGTGTGTCAATGCAAGTTGACCGACAGCAGTGTTCATACGTCCCTATTTAGAAATGCTCACCTGAAAGTCCATTTATGGACCAAATAGAATGTTAATTTGGTTTCAATTCCTAATGGACCAGTGTGGCTTCAGGCTTTTGGTCTAAAAAATGAGTCAAAGAACTTCCAACATGTCCTTTGACTGTCCCTGTAGGAGAACCCTTAACATGATTCAAGGGCAAACCACTTTGGGTTCCAGGTAAAATTATGGTTCTTTCTAGAACTCTCTATGATTGGTTCTGCCAGGTTTGATAGTGTAGGATCATTGCACACTCAGGATCAATGCAGCTTTCAATTTCTAGGATGCGATCAGACATTATTACTGACACCAGAAATATGAGTCATTACATAGTCTGCTAAAATGAGCAGCTGGAATCAATCAGTTAGTAAACAATCTTTTTATTTGGCCTAAATATTTAGAGTAGTTTTTACATAAAAAGTCATTTTGTTTCACTAACAGTATACACACATTTTCAGATATACACAATAACATTGTGTTTGCCAAGTATATAGATTACAAGTTCAGACTGGGAGAAAAATGCTGAACATGAAGCACAATGTGATCTATAAAAGCATCTGGTAAATTACCATCATTAATAACAGAAGCCACTGTGTCAAAACAACTAGGGGACATGAACCACTAAACATCAAAGCAATATCTTCACGTAAAATTCTCATTTGTCAATGTCCACTCTCAATAAGAATTCCACGTATTCGATACCCTGGAAACGCAATGAGAACATTTAAAATGAAATGCTACTTGGTAATTTACATCAGAGCGTGATACTGTTAGCTGATTCTTTATTTCAGGTGCCAATATGTTTTTCCAACATATGGCTTATCACATGGGCAGCATAAGATGTAATTAAAATTAGTAGTGTTGCATATTATATAGTCTTTAACATTACAGTTTTTATATTTGTTAACAAGCATTTAACTATACTTAAGATACTTTTTCTAAACTCTTAACATAGCAACACACGTACACCACACAATTACCCAAATAGTTAATTTTCAGCTCAAAACTACATTTTGTTCATTAAACACCAACTCTACATTGCAAAATGCAAAAAACTTTCGCTAAATTGTAAGGTCTACCTTTAGCTCACACAATCGATCATGCCACCAATCCTGCGAATGTAACTCACTCCTCAGATCACAATCACCAGAATTCCAGTCACCTATTCACCCACCTGTTCACTCACCTGTTTCTCATCAGCCCCACTCTTTAGGTCTGTTCAGGGCACCTTTTCCTTTGTCAGGTATTGTTTGTTCACCACAACTCTACTAAGCTTTTTTGAATTGCAATAATTAATACCAACCTTTTTCTGCCTGTTTAACCTTTGACTCCGATTCCTAGTCGAGCCCCAGTTTTTTCGCCTGCCTTTTGCATTCCCAGTGTATGACCTTCTGCCTGTCCCTCGACCAAGCTTCCAGCCTCCTCCTTTTGGTTTATTACAATGAACATCTGCAACTCTGCGTTTGAAACCAGCACTCTGTATTCCCTCGTATTCATTACATACATACACTAACTCTGTCAAAACACGGAAAACGTGACTCAGTATCTAATCATTCTGTCAAAACACTAGCATGTTTTCTATACAAGAGGAACATGGTCAATCATAGCATGACTTCCAAAATAGTAACCATTGATGGAATTACAAATAATCTTCGTCTTTCAGTTCTACCCATATATAATAGACGTTAAGAAACTTGTTGTTTTTTTATCATTCAGTTGTCTTTTATTGTAAACCACTACATGTTTTGGTTGAGTGTCAAATGTGTTCATTTCAGTATTCCGGTGATTGGGATCTGGATTGCGGGCTGCGTTCAGGTACACTGGGATGTGAGTGCGTAGTGGTAGCCGGCAAGGGGCGCGAGAGGGAGGAGCTGGAGCAGGAACGATGCGAGGACCTCACAGGACCCCCCACCCCACGGCCGGCTCCCGACGGCTGGGACCGCCGCGGCGGACGACCCCGCAACGGGGCGCAGGGCGATCCGGGCGAGCGGCGTGGAATTGCGCAGCAAGGTCCGTGTCGAGGACGTCGCGAGCAGGAATCCAGGCCCTCTCCTCCGGGCCATAGCCTTCCCAATCAACCAGGTACTGCAGGCGCCCACTCGGGCGGCGGGAATCCAGGATCTCATGCATAGCATTCGCGGGTTCCCCATCGATGTCCATCAGAGGTGGCGCAGGCTGCTGAGTGACCGGCGGATGCAGGGGGCTGTAATGCACCGGCTTGAGGAGGGACACATGAAAAGTGGGGGAGATCTTGTACTGACGGGGCAGCTGGAGACGGTAGGTAACAGGGTTAATGCGATGCGTAACTTTGAAGGGCCCGATATATCTGGGGTTAAGCTTACGGTAGGGGAGGCGCAGACGGATGTCCCGTGTTGATAACCAAACCCGTTGGCCCGGATGGTACAGGGGAGACGGGCGCCGACGCCTGCCTTTGTCACTGCTGCTGTAGATACTTCCCGATGTCCTGATTTAGTCTCTCTGTCTGGCCTTTGGACTCTGGATGGTAGCCGGAGGACAGGCTGACGGACACCCCCTATCGGTCGCAGAAGGCCCGCCATACACGGGAGATGAACTGAGGCCCCCTGTCGGACACAATGTCCTCAGGTATCCCGAACTGCCGGAACACCTGTTGGAAAACAACCTCCGCCAGTTGTGTGGCATTGGGCAATTGAGTCAGGGGAATCAGACGACACATCTTGGAGAACCGGTCCACTACCGTTAAAATCACGGTGTACCCGTTTGAGTCTGGCAGGTCTGTCACGAAGTCCATGGCGATGTGAGACCAGGGGCGGTTTGGGATAGGCAGAGGCAACAGCAGCCCCTCGGGCAAGTGACGGGGGCTCTTAGACTGGGCGCAAACAGGGCAAGACAACACGTAGTCGCGTACATCGTTGGACAGGGAAGCCCACCAGTACCGGTTGCTGAGCAGCTTCGTGGTGCGGGTGATTCCCGGATGCCCGGACCCCGAGGTGTGGCACCACTGTAACAGTTGGGGCCTAACGGCTGCCGGAACATAGGTCTTTCCCGGAGGGCAGGTAGGAGGAGCAGGGTCAGCCAGCAGGGCCTCCTGGATGGTGTCCTGGATGTCCCACCTTATCGGCCCTACGTGGCAGGTGGAGGGCAGTATTGTCTCTTGCGTCGGAGTGCTGGTCGGCCGCTCGAATACACGTGACAGGGAGTCCGCCTTGACGTTTTTCTTTCCTGGCACGTAGGAGACTGAGAAGCGAAAGCAGTTAAGAAAGAGAGACCACCGAGCTTGACGGGAGTTCAAACACTTGGCCGTTTGTACATACTCCAAGTTGCGGTGATCCGTAAGTACCAGAAACGGGTGTAGGGCTCCCTCCAACCAGTGTCTCCATTCTTCCAGTGCCAGCTTTATGGCGAGGAGCTCACGGTTCCCGACGTCGTAATTCCTCTGGGCGGGTGTGAAACCTCTTCGAATAAAAGGCGCAGGGGTGCAGTTTGGGTGGCGTGCCTACACGCTGTGACAGGACCGCCCCTACTCCAGTTTCTGAGGCATCCACCTCCACTACAAACGGTAGTGTGGGATCAGGCTGGCAGAGAATGGGAGCAGCGGTGAAAAGGTCCTTCAGCTTCTCAAATGCTGATGTGGCGGGTTCAGACCAGCGCAGCGTTCGAGTCTTCTGACCGGTTAGGGCGGACAATGGGGCTGTGGTGGTGCTGAAATTCCGGATGAAACGCCGGTAGTAATTGGCAAAGCCCAAGAAACGCTGCATCTCCTTGACGGTTTGAGGCCGAGGCCACTGACGTACCGCGGAAACCTTGCTCTCATCCATCTGCCTGGTGACAGCACCGACCCCAGGAAGGCGACCGTGGAGACGTGGAACACGCTTTTTTCCAGCTTCACGTACAGGTGATGCTACTGCAACCGCTGTAAGACCTGTTGGACATGGCAGATGTGCTCTGGCAGCATCTTGGAATAGATGAGAATGTCATCGATGTACACTATAACAAACCGATCGATCATATCCCTGAAGATGTCGTTCTTAAACGACTGGAAGACAGCAGGGGCGTTGGTGAGGCCGAAAGGCATGACACAATACTCCTAGTGACCACGCTGTGTGATGAAGGCAGTCTTCCACTCATCCCCTTTTCGTATGCGCACAAAATGGTATGCGCTCCGCAGGTCCAGTTTGGTGAAGATGGTGGTCTGTCCGACTTGTTCTAACGCAGCAGAAATCAGCGGCAAGGGGTAGCTGTTCTTTATGGTTATCTCGTTCAGCCCCCGGTAATCGATGCAGGGTCGCAAACCGCTGTCCTTTTTCCCGATGAAGAAGAAGCTGGAAGCAGCAGGAGACGTCGACGGGCGGATGGCTCCTTGACGCAGGGACTCATCTATGTATTTATTCATTGCTTTGGTTTCGGGGATGGACAAAGGGTACACACAGACAACGAGACAGACAGGGAGTGCTCCAGGCCGTCAATTCCCCCTTACACCAGGAGATGTCTTGGTCATGTAGACAGAGCCAGGGGTGTCCCAGCACCACCGGTTAATGGGGAGAGGACACCACCAGCAGCTGAATGAGCTCGGAGTGCAGAGCGCCTACTCGCATGCTCAGCAGTTCAGTTTGATGGTAGACGTAGCCGGTCCCGAGAGGTTCCCCGTCCAGGGACTTCACTCGCAATGGCGGGTCTAGTGGGTGTAATTTAATCCCCAATTGCTCCGCTATTCCCAGGTCCATGAAACTGCCCGTGGCTCCAGAGTCAACTAAACCCTCCAGGCAGACCGGAACCCCCTTAACAGAGAAACTCACAGGTAGGTGTAACTGCTTATGGGTTACATTTAAGAGGTGAGACTGTCCTACCTGAAGGTTCGCTGAGGTCCCGGTCTCTCCGGAGCGAGGAGGCCTGGTAGACCATGTGTCCCCTCTCGCCGCAGTACAGGCAACGACCCTCCATACGGCGATGGCGGTGCTCGGTGGCGGTCAAACGGGAGTGGCTCAACTGCATAGGTTCCGTCTCTGCTGGGGGCACTGGAATAGGGACAGAAGAGGGAGCCGTGCGTGATCGTGGGGCGGCTGTTCTCCTCCGGTCCAACAGCAGGTTATCTATGGCGATGGATACGTTGATGTACTCGTTGAGAGAGGTCAGATCAGTTGCCGGTTCAGCCCCCTACGATACACGGTAAAGAGCGCAGCCTCACTCCACCCAGTACCCGCAGCCAAGGTGCGGAACTCCAGGGCGTATGCAGCAGCGGTGCGCGTCCCTGCTTGATCTCGCAGGGGATCCCCGACGTGGCGCCCAGAGACGGGGTGGTCAAACACCTCCCTGAACAACGATAGGAACTGAGCCTCTGAGCCCAGTTCGGGGCTGTTGGCGGACCATAGAGCAGTGGCCCACTCCAGGGCTTTGTCTGTCAGCAGGGAGATGACGAAATCCACCTTGTTCTTGTCGCAGGTGAACTGGCTCGGGTGGTGGGTGACGTACAGCGAGCACTGCATAAGAAACTCCTCGCACTTTCCAGGAGACCCATCATACTTACTCTGCAGGGAAACGAAAGGAAGGGAAGCGGAGGCAGTAACCACACTGGACGGAGGAGGCGTGGGCACGGATTGCCGTAGCAACTGACACAACTCCTCGATCCTCTCCTCCTGTTGCGATAGTCGCACTTGAAGTTCCGCTGGATCCATCGGTGAAGGTGAGGTATTCTATAATGAACACCGGGACCAGGGGTTTGAGGTTCCAATTGCGGAACGCAACTGTCGATTTATTAGCAAAAGCACAAGGGATAAGGCACGAGCAGAACGAGACAGACAGGCAGGCAGGTTCAGTAACCAGGTGATCAGTCCGCGAAGTCGACAGTACAGGAAGGGGCAGGCAGGCAGGATAATCCATGGGGCAGGCAGGCAGGTACAGTAACCGGGTGATCAGTCTGCGAAGGCGACAGTACAGGAAGGGGCAAGCAGGTAGGAGAATCCACTGGGCAGGCAGGCAGGTCAAGAGGGAGGTTTCTATACTCAGAGACAAACGGGGACTGGGCAAGGAAAGAAGAGGACAACAGGCTGGGAATGAAAAACGAGGAAAAGCGCTATGCGAAGGCTTGGCAGGTCCACAATACCTCACACCTGAGTGGAGGTGGAGAACAGGCTGATATAGAGGGGTAACGAGGCACAGGTGTTCAGTATTCCGGTGATTGGGATCTGGATTGCGGGCTGCGTTCAGGTACACTGGGATGTGAGTGCGTAGCAGTGTCCGGCAAGGGGTGCGAGAGGGAGGAGCTGGAACAGGAACGATGCGAGGACCTCACAACCGGGCTCTGTATGTGTAAAAATAAAACACAACTTACAATAATTCAGCAATCTCAATGTTTTAATGATCTGTTCATTTGAAAATCCTTGTCAGCTGTTTCAGTATAGCTTTTAGCTGCTGTTGTTGCAGAAGTCGAGCATTTATACTACTGTGTAAATAAGGTTTTGAACATTAGGTCTTTTTTCTGGCATGCTGTGTGCAAATGTGTAATTTTGACAGGAAAAATCCATAATTCTGGTATTGTTGTAAGCTTGATTATAAAGAAAATCAAGCACATATGGATGTTGTGCTAATTGTGTTTAGCATTTTGAAAATGTGACTACAGATTGGACAAAAGGATGGATGTTAGCGATTTTAAAAGCTCTAATGGGATGGTCCCACAACAGACGGATGTTGTGCTAATTGTGTTGAGCTTTGAAAAAGATTGGACAAAAGGGTGTTAGCCATTGTAAAAAACTGTAAAAAGTTTGCCAGACTGAAGATGTCTGAAATCAGACGAATTATCCGTGTTGTGACGCTGTGCACAATCACCACAAGGATAATTACCATCCATATATAGCACAAGTTGTTTTTTTGAGGGGCCAATTGGAAGGCTCACTCTGCTAATTTTATTACAACGTTTAGGACCTCGTTTCTACACAAAAACAGGAGGATCTTAAAGAATCTTGTTCAGTGAGGGTTCAGATGTCATTAATCGCAGGTGCTGCAACACAAACTGTTTAATTAAATAAGACCTGGGGGTGTATGTCGTAATGATTGTAACATAGTATTTCTTAAGTGTTTTAAAAATGTTTACAAGCAGTTCTTAGCGAGGTTTGGAAAACAGCAGAGTACGCCTTCTGGACTCATGTTTGGCCAATACTGGCCACAACATTCTCCATGTTTTCAACTGTTGTCAACAATACACACCTGAATGAAACGCTCCTTCACCGCCATTTTGTGAACGTAACGTGTTACAAAAAAGATCAACGCTGTCTGGGAGACATTGGTGGTCTCATCAGGAATATTGAGAAGATTTGGACATTCTCTATTTCTACCGGGATCTCTCTTCTGACAAAGGTGGCCCAGGCTTTGATTATATAATTTTGTGTCCTGTCTGACAGCAGTGTTACTCGGGGTCCTTAATACAATCTAAATGGAATTTTAGGACGCTATCATGCTGTGAAAACATCTTCACCAGTTCCATGAAGTTACCTTGATTAGAGCTGGAGTCAGACTCCTCACCTCTCCTCTGAATGCTTTTACATGTAGTGCCAGTGTTACATCAGTCAATCTTGTCAACACCTCTCCATTTCTTTTTTTTTCTTTTTTTTTATTACTTTGCCATGGGTGTCTAAGGCATCGAATGCTCCTTGTAAATCTTTCTTCTCATAATCGTTCCATGTGAGACTGTACTGAGATGTTCTTTGCTTTTTTTATATTCCCTTTCTCCAGTTATCAATACCATAATTTTTCCAGGCAGTTCTGCTCCTGTAAGTGTTCTCTTGTCGAAATAAATTACAGCTGAAATTATATATAGCATCCTTTTTGAGGGATGTTGTTCTCAAACCAGTCCTTATGGAAAGACCGTCCCTCTGTTTTCGTGGGATGTAAGGGCTGGTTGTCAATGGTCCACACTGTTACATATCTTGATTTAGTTGTCATTATGATTTATGTTAAAAGTCTGGATGAGAGTTGGATCCATAGGATACTTTAAAGTAAAAAGGTTTGACATTGCCTCTTCCCAATGTGTTTTTAGCTGCAGCTGATGCTACTCGTCTCCATCGTATTGTCCTCCTCTAACGCTGTTTTGACATTTCTTCCCTGGACTCTTTCTTCAGCTGCACTTGCTCCTTTAACATCTTGCTGACCACTATTTTGTTGTATGCTACTGTCTATGACTTTTCTGAAGTGTGCTTCTATCTTGTTTCAAATCCGAGTTATCTTTTTCTGTCCCTACATCTTCTCTCCTGCTACTTGGTTCTGGCCATGAACTAAGAGAGCTGTTACCCTTGAAAGCCTGTTGTAGCTCTTTCTCCTTCGTTCTCACCTTGTGTGGCATGTTTGCACTGCAACCATCAAAGAAAGCAGAAATATTTACTACAAAAAGCCTTAATTGTTATTATAAGGGTTACCAATTTGGTCACTAGAGGGCAACAGTGTAGTTTTGCATAACTCAGCCAAAAGGAATGTATCAATGACACTATTACCTTGCTTGGGCTAACTTTTTATCCACAACCAGCGTTGCCAGATGGGGGAGTTTCCTACACAATTGGGCTATTTTTAATGACAGTGTACAGGGTTAAATTTGGCTTGGGATGGTCGATTTACAGTGTTGTATAGTAAAACTGACATTTGCGCTGTTTTTTTGTGGAGTCCGATGGTGTTTCTGCTGTAAACTTTCAATGAAATCTGGCAAACCTGTCCACAACATAACCATTAAAGCAACCTGGCATTTACATCTCAGCAGGGCAGGATGTCTGTGAGGCTTTGCTCTAAAACAAAACAATTTATCTCTTAAATATGTATGGTATACTGCAACAATCATAGAAACAATTTGCATATGTATAGTCCAGCTGGCTGCTGATAGAGACATCTATGAAACAACAGTAATTTTACTCTGCGTCCTGGAAGTCTTAATTATAAATTGGCTAACAAAGTCAATTCTAAATATTTTCTTTAATTTATTCAAAATCTGCCTGTGTGCACACCCCAAGTGCATTCATATGATCCTTTTTATATATGATGACATTTGTAAATAGGCCATATTATGATCTGCAGATCAACCTATATTCTCTAGATTAGTTTATCTGTACTAAGTAGATTAGCCTATCTTCTGACTTCTGATGTGACTTTCCAGAAAGGATGAACTGACCTCCTGAGCTGAAAAATAGATTGATGGCATATTTATGTCTGCTCGTACAAATATGGCTGCCTACCAAGAGGATGTGAGCAAGCTGAGTTGATAGGAAATGGGCATGAGGAACTTAACACATCGCATATGTGCTGACTAACTCTGAACAAAGCACAATAGATAGGACGTGATGCCCGTTACTGATGGCCCCACACATCCTATCCATACATACTGTCCGTACCTCCTGATAGGAGTTGTCCATGTGACTGTCATAGGCTCTATGAATGGGCCCATGGACTATAGGTTGGAACATACCATACAAGGGTCTTTTGTAGGATAAACCTTTCTTATTGGAGGATAATGGACTGTGTAATGGTTGACTATGACCACTGACCGCCTCCTATGTGTCCAGGCATAAAAGACTGTGTTAACTTTATAATTATTGCAGAACATGTAAGAACTATTGAAGATCAACATCTTGGACACATGCTGAATAAAGATGGTTCTCCCCTGACTGCCGGGTGCATTTATTTTATTCATGGATCAAAATGGACAGAATCTAACAGAGTCTAGTAACGCCACACACTTTGGGTTAAATCTATATGAATCTAACATCACTTGGCATGATTGAATTTGGTTTATTACGTTACGTGACGCCTGAGTTATGTTTATGCAAGACAAACCATTTTTCATTTACTGTGTTCAGCAGAATCTTGCGAACCAGGCAATATAAGCCATTACTGTAAATGCATTACCAGAATGCGTCATTAGCGGATCTTTCCCTATTTGGGGTGCCCTAACTAGACAGACGTCACTAGGATGTCTGTAAATATCGAACCGTTTGTGACACACACCTGTGGTATACATCAGTTGAAAGGGGAGAGCCAGGGGAATGGGCTTGTCATTGACAGACGGAAAGATCCTTAGATTTAGCTTCAGTCCAGAGTCATCAGTGGCTGTTGTCTTGTCACATATGCAATCACCATGACCAAATTGTTAGAGCTACAAACTCATAAGTAATTGTCCATTTGAATCAGGAGATTCCACAAGCCATGCTATCCACCAAAAGCTAAGCTAAGGAGTCAGTGGAAAATCACCCTCATCAGGTACACTTACAAATAAATTCCTTAACCATTTCCAGTTGAAACTTAAAAATAATAAAAATATGTTCTATATTCAGTAGAGTTTTTGAGACAAGGACGGAGTAAGCACAGTATGGTGTGGGAAAATCGACAATGACGGTAAAATCTTTTTTCAAAAAATGTAATACAAATGTATATTCTTTTAGATACAAAATAGGCAAAGCAATAAATAATTAAACAAAACTTTAGTTTTCTTTCCAGATTTTATGGACTTCTTGGTACAATAACACTAAATGCACCGTCATTGTCATATCAAATAATGTTCTATTAATTTCCTACAATGCTATGTCAAAATACAAAATGATCTATGCAAAATAAATTTTAACATTGCCCTCACAGAATTTAGTGCTTTGGACCTGTATGTATTAATTTAATCAGTGTGGCCCTCTATGCCCTCCGAGGGCCTTAGGAAAGATACAAATCAACATATATTTATATAATAATTTGCAATTTTGTTTTCATTGATTTAATCTTTTTTTGTCTTCATTGTAATGATCTTCCTATTGAATTTCTTCAGTTTGTGTTGGAAAAAGAAGGGTTAATATCCAAGAGAAAAAAATATCCATGGGAGTCTCTTGGTAGAAATTATCTAGCTGTGCTCAACGCTCATTGGCTAGGCCCTCAGGCTTTGAATAAAAGGCACCAGCCAACATCCTTGACATTGACTTCAGTTAGAGCAGCATTCTGGAATGACAGTAGAATCAACCAATCATAAATTTTCTTGTAATAGGTGGGACAACTGTATGACGCCTCAAGGCCCTCCAGAGGGCCTAAGTCAGGGGTGTCAAACCAGTTCCACGGAGGGCTGAGTGTCTGCAGGTTTTTGGTTTTTCCTTTAAATTGTTCCCAGTTCAGACCTGAACAACCAGGGGAGAGTAGAAACTAACCAATTAGTGACCTAATTAATCAATCAAGTACAAGATGAGAGCGAAAACCTGCCATCCATGGAACCGGTTTGACACCTCTGGCCTAAGCATACTTTACTAATTCAGAGCCAATAGTGAGCCTTATCTTGTTTTCTCACGCTTGAGCCCGCCTGAGCCTAGCTAGCTGGCTAGCTATTTGCAGTGAGTCTACATAGGGATGGCCATGGGCCGGCTGTCAGCCCAGGCTTTGATCTCAATCAAAAAATAACTTATTTTGGATTTAAAATCAAAAGAGAGGCTATGGATAATGGCAGGCATGAACCTGCCATTATCCTTTTCATAAGGGACAGGAGAATGGACTTTGTTTTAAATGATAATCATAATGGTGAGTGGGCTGTTTTTCCCATCTGCAGCTTGCTTTTTGTTGCTATTTCGTTCATATAATTTTGAATTAAATGTTTAAAATATTATTTCAACTTTATATTTTTTACTGGTTGTGGTTAAAACACATTGCAATAAGATGTAGAGGGTACATGACATGTTGTGCTTTTTTTATTGCATGTTGGACATACAGCACAAATTTTCTCTCTGACAGCATGTACTGTCCGTGGTCTTGAAACAATGCAAGTAGTTGAATTTATTCCGCCACTATCTGAGTGACTGTTTTGGCAAATGTTTCTTTCAAGCGCTGGTTGTAAATATCGATATTTACAACCAGCGCTTGACATTAACTTATTTGCTCACCAGCCGCTGTGGCTAGTGGTTTTCCAAAGTTACTAGCTACTCAGCATTTTCACTAGCCGCCATTTTGTTGTTGGGAAATTATGTTTTATTTGATTAAATTTGACTATGGTGTGCTACATCTTAGCCTGTCTTGTTCACTGCAAACACTGTATGCAGGTAGTGCTCATGGGAGTTGTATTGAAGTAGCTCGTAGTGTCACTGTCATTGCAATGAGATTACAATAGTAAATTATGTGTGCGTATATATAATATATATATATATATATATATATATACACACATATTAGTGTTAAATCTGCCCTGGAGAGGATGAGTCCATGTCCACTTGAGCAGCTAATGCACACTACAATGTCCTCCCTAATATCAACCAAAATATGCAAGCAATATATTTATTCTTAACATAACCTAGAACTATTAACATGTTATTTAAAAAGAAATATGAAATCACTCATCAGCTTTATAATTCATTGCAGTCAATATTATTGTTGTCTATTTTTGTTATGCTATGTTCTTCTTAATATAGACTTGCATAAAAAACGAAACACAGCTGTATTTATTACAGCTTTGTCAAGTTATTTTTCCCCACCCTTGCATTGACGCCACATCGTTAATCTCCCTCGACTTCCTTAAGCTGAACTAGGCTGTGCTGCTGTCGCTGATCCAGCGTCTGCACGTTCATTTATTTATATTGTTAGTGACTTAAATATGTTAATATATTTTTTTACTCTATATATTGCATATATAGCCTAATGTTTTTGGTGATAGCACATACCCTAGTCTGATGGTCTTTTCACCAGTCATCTTCGTTTGTCTCGCGATCTCTCTTTAAAAATAAATATGTTATTCTAGGCTACTAGAAGTCACCTGAACATTTTTAAAAATGTTATGCGGATTAGAAGTAGTTTGAGGTTATTAAATTAAAATGGAATATTTTGACATGCTTGGGAGTAAAAGAAAACTAGGATCCACTTGTTTTTCCGACTCATCTCCGCGATGTCTGGACCCGTGTGGTCCTGTATGCAAGATTGCCAGATTTTATTGAACGTAAACTGTATTCTGCCACAGACTCCAAAAAAATATATATCTGCCCAAGCGCATTAAAATTGCCCAATTGAATAGGAAACACACCCCACTTGGCAACACTCAATATGGAAAAAGTTTACTTCTACCGTCATTTTAGCTGCAGTGTTTCGCTGGTATTTCATATATGAGCGCAAAATCATGTTTTACCATGCCAACACACAGAGGCGGTGCGAGATTTTGGGAAGGCTGTCGCCTTTGATCTTTGAATGCAGGAAAAACCCTGTGTATAGATATATAGAATGCCACCCGCCCAAGTGGCTAGTAGGAGTGACTGCGTTACACGCCACAGCCGAATTCTACCCGCATTTGTCGGGTGGGCGGGTGTCAATGTCAAGCCCTGTTGACAACCATTGTGTACGTTTGCTGCTTCCGATCGCCACAGCCGAGGCATGGCTTAGCACCGTTTGACTTTGTCGTCAAAGAAATCCTTCTCCTACATAGGTCTGCAAAAGAAAGGTCTCAAGTCATGTCCTGTATACACAGGCATCTGAGTTTTCTATCTATATGTATGACGTCAGCACTTTTTCCGCTACTGAGGGCCTAGCTCCAATAGCCACGGTTCGGCATTGAATTTAATGAAGCTAGGTAGCCTGAGAAAAAAATATCTGTTTCAGTTGTTAGAAACACTACTTATTGTTATTGGGTAAATTACAGGTATTTTGACCTAGTGAACTAAGAGCTAGACCGAGTCAGACAGGTATGGCGAAACAGCAGCAGAAAGAATTACTTCACTCACTCACTAGTGAGTTTGCTAGCTGGCTGCTCATATGCTCATATCATCTGAACTAGCATCAACATTACTGCAATAAACGTAACTAACCCAAGGGAATTTATGTGCTAGCCAGCCAGAGTGCAGTGCGTTAAAACACCAATGACATTTTAAATGAACGCATTAAACACAACACACGCAGAAAGATTCAATTTAAGCAAAACCATTTGGAAGGAGAGAGGTTTCATTTTTTAAGCTTTTTTTGCCTCTCTTTCATGATTTTACATGTTTTCCATCATTGACTGCGATCAGAAATAGTAAAATACTTAAAAAACAAAAATAACCCGGACAGAATGGCGCTGTCAGTGGCCGGGCCAATGGGCAGGGGCCTCTTTCGCCCCTCCCTGCCCACATGCCTTCAGCAAAAGGTTTCACCTAGCACCAAACAATTCTCCCATCTGAGGACAAATTGCACTTTTTCCCTAGAGTGAACTGAAAATATGTACCACTGCTACACTAGCTACAAAGTAAACTGTTAGCTACATTACCCACTGGTTCAAAGTAAAGTGAATAATGTGTTAATGGAATGGGGAGAAAGGCTAATATTGTTATCAGAGTACATAGGCTGAGTGTGCTGTTGTCTTTTGAGTGCACCTCAGCTCTTAAATACATACACAATGATAACGCACAGTCATCTAAATGTAGCTGCAGGAAACGGATGGGCATCTGTTATCTGGATGTCATGGAACACACTCTGGACACTCTCCACCTCCTCGGCCCTGTACTAAGTTAACAAAGCTTTATTCATTGGAATCTAGAGAGTAAGTTCATATCCAATTAAAATGAGATCATGTACTGCCAAAATACAATATTACAATAGAAGAAGTAATTAACAATGGAAAATGGAAACAGACAACTATATACTCTGGTTCTTTCATTGTGCTCACTGAGCCTTTACCTTATCGAGATTTTTCATAGATTTATATCAAAAATTATTGTCACATAATTTGTCATGGTTTACTGTCGATTTAGGGCTAGATGAACATGTGGTTCAGTGTTTCTGTTTCTACTACCAAGAGAAAAGTAAAAATGTCTGTTCCACTAGTCAGCAATTACTTAACCCACACAATGGTAAAACACACTCATAACATTGATTCCCTGGTTGGCAAGACCAAGTGTACATCGGGGACAAAATGGGTGTGCCCATAACCACGGGCTCTTCAGAAAATAACGTAGGGGTTAGGAAAAATCATAATAAGAGAGCGTAATATTCTCTGCCCACACAAAAGGAAAACAAGTTGCGTCACCACGGGAAAGTTGACACATTCACAGATATAATCATCCAGACATTTAGTCAGAGAAAACACTATAAATTACTAGCCAGTGGAATTCAGAGCTAGTTTTAGGCTGTGGTCTGACATCGAAATGCATTTAATATGAAGAATCAGACAGACATTGTTTGTTTAACTTCATAGTATTTTAAATGTAACAATAAGTTTGCAACTGTTCTATGTACATTTGTTGTAAATACAAGACTCATTTTTCAAACTAATACCATAGGTTTCTGCTTACACATCTTAACTGACAGAAAACACACAATATATAGTATTTTAATAAAGTGCACATCTTGCAAATCTAAAAGACACAGTTGTCCAAGATAACATATCATGCTGATAAATACATTCTCAACTAAAGCATGTTTTTTCGTTATAATGAAACATTGATACTGTCAAGGCTATTAGTATATTTAAATAAAAGGCAATGCAGTCATCTCAACTGAGGGGTGGTTGCTCAAGTCTTGTCATCAAAGAGGTAACGGTTATAACTTGTTCTTTTTTGAGTTGGTATTCCAGAAACAGATGGACTCTAGTTTTACATGAAAGCTCAGTAGAGAATTTCCTACTCCCAATAACCTCTAGTTTTAGCCCAGGATGCTCGTTTTTTGTCCAGGGATCCGGCCTCAAAATGTGCCTCAAACTCAAGCCATTGTTTTGAGCGTGGATGACAGCTGCGATTGTTGAGACCCAGTAGTCATCTTCTTCCTCATTGACAGCTGTCCAAACGTCTCCTTCACTTTCTTCCTGAAGTTCTTCCCTACAATCACATAAAGGACTGGGTTGAGCACACTGTTGAAGAAAGCTAGGTAGTTGAACACTTGGTTGCAGATCTCCAGATTGTTGCTGAGGCTGCAGCCAGAGATGACGTGAGCCCTCAGGAGGACGTCCAGGGCCGTAACCACATGAAAGGGCACCCAGCAAATCAGGAAGGCCAGAAGAACCGCTAGCACCAGCATAGTAGCCTTCCTCTCCGTGTGCTCTGCATTGAATCTCTCCATGGCCTGGTTATTCAGGGCCTGCATGATCTGACAAGTGCAGTAGGATATCACTGACACTGGGATGGCAAACCCAAAGACAGTGAGCATCACATCAAATGTTAGCGCTACCTGGGAACTGGGGTAATCCAGGAAACAGGCAGTCACCTGAAATTCCTGGAACCACTTCACCGCCCTGAAAAGCAATGTGGGGGTGCCCAGCAAAAGGCCAAAGGACCAAACCAATAAACAGCTTAGCTTGGCGTAGGATGGCCTCCTCATCCGTCCGTGACTCATTGTGTGGACCAGCGCCACATAGCGATCCATGCTGACTAGAACCACAAAGTAAATACTGCAGTAGGCATTCATCTTGATGCCCAGACTGACCAGACGACACAGCAGGGCCCCGAAGGGCCAGTCGAAGCCGTTGGCCACATTGACCGCCCAGAAGGGGAGGCAGGAGACCAGGAGAAGGTCTGCAGCGGCCAGGTTACTCAGGTAGATCTCTGCTACGGTACAAGCTTTCTTATGCAGACAGAACACCAACAGGACGAAGACGTTACCAAGAATTCCGAGGACACTGATGGCCAGGATATAGGCTGGTTGCATGGTATGAAGCCATTCCCACTCCTCAGCTTCAGGGCATTCGTTGGTGTTGTTGGTACTGTTGTTTTCAGTCATGTTTGTGGAGTTTGTGATGACATCCATTTTGGAGCTGTAGAGAAATATGTTGTGTAAATGTAACTGCGGTGGTTCAAGGAGGGGGATGGGGTTGCACGGCAAGTACCGTTTACAGACATTTACCAGGAGGCATTGATTTCACAGGGGTGGTTAACAATCCATTACCCACAATTTTCACAGGCTCTTGCGGGTTGTGTCATAACTACATCTGTGCGTGTCAAAATGAATAACACTATTTTACATGCTGCTTTAAATTGAATGTTTAATAACAAATATCTGTTAAAGAAGGACGGTTACTCTGAATTTGGATTGCGCAAGCCAAGCACTTGTGTCAATGTTTACAAGACCATGTTTCTATTAAGCCATTATATGTTCGACTGAACGGAAAACTGTCTCCTGGCTACAGTCACGCATGAACAGCATTTTTTTTTTTAGGTTATTTGACATGTTTCAGTTTTGACACAGACACCCAAACAACAATCAATACTTAACATCCACATCTTTTGGTGATGGGTGCTGCGACTCATGTGGTTTATAACAGAACATGGAACTTCCCTGCCCACCTTTTTTTATTTAGTGAGAGACTTACCAAAAAATGACTAAAGTCATCATAAGCACGAACTGTACAAGTTGGTAAGTGGTTGTTTCAATATTTAATTCCTTATGTATTTTGTACATAACTGAAACCTCTCAGGTAGAGAAAGGTAATGAAATATTCATAACATTTAGTGACAATCAATGTATCGTGTTACAGGACATTGTTCAATAACACTCCTCATCGTTAAGATTGGAGCAGAATGGTATACCTTCTACCTATGCTGTTACTACTGTTTCATCAGTATGATTACCACCTTCAAATCGTGATTACCAGCTTTAACTCAACTAAAAACAAACAGAAAAATTCAATAAATATATATTTGCATTTGTGCTGCTGCAGGAGTAGTACACATATTCCTGAGTTTTTATCTATAGCTGTGTATGGAATGCCAATTTACATTTTTATTGAGCCGATTCCCTTCGATATGTGGTGTCCCTCGTGCTGTAGAACACATGATATCATTCACATCCCTCTGTCTTGGGGTGTTTTTTCTGTCCAGGTTTAACTTTTGGTTTTCCTTTAAACAGCACAGTCCATTAACATATTTTGTGTTATAAAACTCTGCCATAATATAGATTTACACAGTAATTTCCCTTTTGTATATTCGATTCTAAAATAACAGGAGAGGCTGTAATTCAAGTTCAAATATGAATGCTATTAATGATTTTAACTAATGGTTTACTTTGATTTAGCAGCCGTTCTTCAATATTTGCAAATATCTTACAGCAGTTACATGTAAAAACATATAGTACTTTATTTTATATACCTTTTTGTCTGTAGTGAGAGTCCTCTTGACTAAGCATAAATCCAGATGTGTTGTGTGTCTGTTCAGTCCAGTCAAGATGTTTCCCTGCACAGCTCTGGGCTCCTTTACTCCCTGTGGTTGACTGACTCACTCTCTTAAAGGAGGAGGGAGCCAATCACGCGAGGGGTGTCATTCAACATCTGTACATTTTTTCTAGTTTTCTCTTTTTCTCATTTCCTCCAACCCTCTGTAACTCCTATACTGAAATGAGATCACTTCAGGGTAAAATGTGAAACTTTCGATTGTATTTATTTGCTGTCTGAAATCTCTTCTTGGCTGTATCGTTTCACCGTTCCGGGATGTCTCGTGGTACTTCCGCCAAGAGCAATAATGTTTTGCTATTAACTCTGCTGTTTAGTCTGTATATACCAGCTTTTGTTCAATTCATGCCAGAAACCAAAAAAGATTATTGAATGCTCCCACCACAACCTACAACCTGAACAGCTTCTCTTTTTTGGTGAAACCAGAGAATGGATGTTTAAACTTGGTAAATGTAATTGTTTTAAAGGTTCCTTGTTTTTTGTTATTTTGCTATGTCTGATAATAGTCTCCATTTAGACTATGTTCTGATCTGAATTGGTCTGCCTGTGTAAACTCAGTGTAACATCTGCTCCCTGTGGCACAGCGGCTCCCCTTCATCTCCGGTGCTCCACCTCGCTAGTGAACTAACCACCGGCAGGAGAGTGATGGCAGCAGTGCATCCCGAGGACACACCTGTTTCCAATCACTGTTTAGTTGTGTTTATATTCTGTTGTTCACCCACCGCACCTCACAGATTATTGTTTGTCTGTTAGCAACCATACTGTTGCTCTCTTTTTGAAACCCCTAAAAGAAATTAAAACATTTGAATGATTCATTTAGGTTTTTTTTTCCCTTTTTGCCTCTCTTTTATGCCCTCGTTATACTTGCACCATTACACTCCTCCTAAGTACAGGAATATCAGGTTCAACAGAAGACAACAGAACAGTATGGAAGCCACACTCTTTCTATCCTGGGAAAGCTCAAATATTTTAGGTTCAACCAAGCCGTTCAGGCAACCAAAAGGGGTTTCATGGAATCAGAAAGACTACATATTGACAGATGTGTGACGGTACACACTTGACAACCTGAAAGGACAGTAAAGCCAATTGTTTTTTGACTATGTAAAAAACATGTCTAAATGCTTAAACCAATATGTAACACAACTACCCTTAAATAAAAATTGAGATTTCTTTTACTTAACACTGCAAAGTATTTTTGGATTGTTAGACTGAGCCAAAAGAATCTAAATGAAAATTTAAACAAAAAAAGTGTACATTTACATTTTTTTTACTGTGCCCACAATAATAATGAACGGCATGAAATACTATGACCCTACATAAGAGCATAATCTTAGCACTTAAGTAGATCATTCAGATCAATTTTAACAGAAGGGTTAAAATTAAGAGACCACTGCAAATTGAATGCTTCTGTTCCTCACTCAAAACTTTCCTTTTCAACTTTTTTGGAAAGGAAAGAAAAAGGTGCAGTGGTCTCTTAATTTCTTCCGGAGCTGTATATTTATGATTTGAACCTAATCTGTCTTTTTTTAAAGACTTGATTGTTAACACAGACAGGGTGGCATGACTCACTCTCAGATAAGGATTCCAGAATGGTTCTTCCGCTGTCACATGGAGGAACTATTTTTTGGAGCCAGACAGAAACTTTTTTGTTTCCATTGAGAACCCAGGTATTACATGGACTCCATCTTTACATTGGTGTCTGAGGAAAATGCTAAATCCAATCTTTATATTTGACAGCAGACACTCCCCTCCATGTAGCCCAACATTTTCTTGACTCCAGGTCCAAGAAAATGTTTTCAGAATAACTTTTAAAGAATCATTGTTCGATTGTGTGCTGTTTCCTGGAAATTGTCTGTTTTAAAGATCAGTTAGCAACAATAGAGCAATTAAACAATAAGGCATCAGTGTTACTTATTTAATATAAGGAACATCACAATCAAGTGTCAAAGACAAAGTTCAAAACAACACTCTATTAGTACTGCCACAAAACATATATACTGTTGAGGCACTTTTGAGGCCCTTTGCTCCTCTAGCAGCTAAAAGGAATGAAAGTAATTGCATGAAGTGTAATATGTTCATTTTCCACGAGCATAGGCTCTTGTTTTTCATTGTCATAAATGTAGGAGTTCATCTAAAACTAAGTGCCTTTCCACATGGGACCACCAAGCAGACAATAATAACTACAGTAAAAAGATTTTATATCGACCCAAAGCAACAGGATTTTTATGTCTCTGTGTCTCAATGATGCTGCAGCACTTAGTGCAAATGTATAAAACAATTAGCCTGACCACAACATGTCTGGTAGGGGTCTCTAAGAAACAAAGAATTATTGATGTGTTTGTTTCAGATAAAAACAGCAGATAACATGTGTTCAGATTTAGTAATCAAGTTTTTTTTGTCACTAACACAAATCAGCAGTACGATAGAGTGTGTAAGTCGCCAGCTTGAGCAAATTTGACATGAAGCAATAACACATGACATTGAACAATCGTCTCAGCTGCTTTTCAGTGTGAGTAATAGTCAGTGCCAGAGGAGAGTGGCCATTGACCTCTGAGAGCTGACTTCTACACGGGATCAAGGGCCATGTGGTCAGTAATGCTAACACACCAGCAGCCTCTGTCGCATTTATGCGGGTCTTGGCGCCACGTTATTTTCAATCGGTCTGTCTCAAATGACATGTCCTATGTGTAGCATAACTCATACTAGGCTTCATCCCGCCATCATACAATCTAATAATCCTTTGGTGTCATATAGGACTTCCTGGTCTGGCAACCATTTCCTCCACTTGGAAATGACAAAATCACAAACAAAAACCTGGAAGACAGATGTCTTACATTGATTAATCAGATTTAATGGTTTGATATGCTAACAACTGTGTCATCCACATAACCAGCCATCTGGTGTCTACGACTGAACTTTGTTTTTCCTCAAAGTCAACTACTGAGTTGACTAAAGTACCTACTAATAGTAAAGAAATATGGCTTGCTGCTTGCTTTATATAAAGCAATGGTTTTAGATGAATATGTATTGGGAATTGTTGACGAATTAACACATCCATTCTAGGCCAACAAAAAAAAAACTACTGAAAATCGTGTTTACAGATGTGGATGTAATCATTTTCAAAGGTTTTTTCAAGTCATACGTAGTTCATACATTGAGTAACCATGTATAACTGATATTCTTTCTTTTTATTTCATTAAGACTTGTTATGAACTCCCTTTACCTAGTTATATAGATCTTACATAGAAACTTCCCTAAACTGTTGAACACAGCCAAACCCAGCATAGTACTTTTACTTCATACTTTTTATATGACTGCCAATGGAACCACAAGTATTTTTCTCATTGAGGAAGTTTTTTCATGCTCCATAAATGTTTAGTGTGCTTTTTTTAGGTCAGTTTGCTGTAAGACATGTTTCTCTATACACTGAATCCCAAATTGTTCATTATGGAAAGGTGACCATAGCTACAAAACATATATATTACTTATAGCTATATCCAAACATAACCAAACTAGTCTGTTTTTGTTGTTTTTTGTGTATATTATAATCTAAACCTGATTCTTTGTATCATTAACTAACACTTCACCTACAAATGAAATATCACAATAATCTCTCCACTGTAACCATAAATCCCGGCAATGTTAGTTTGGGTGAGTTACCCAAAAATACCCTAATCTTTGGTCCACAAAAAGTGCATTTGGAGAAAATAAACTACAGCGACTTGAAGGCAACTGTAGTTACAATTAAATTACATGGCTTTTATAAAGTTACAGTAATCCAGTAAAAATGTAGACGCAAGACTGACACTGTTTTTGATGACTCAAACTTCTTATGCTGCAGTACTTCAGTTGCAATCATATAGGTAACACCAATATGTGTTGTACAAAAGCCATCAGCGATTGGATGATCTCTTACCAACATCAGAGTATCACAATGTTTGAAAATGTCTCTTTACCCACGTGTGTTCTGGCTCATGGCCTAGACCATTTGTTTCTGTGACCCCATGAAGTTCGGTTGTTGTTGCCACCGGGGAGTCCTTAGTGAGGTACTCAGATCCAGGCTCATTTATGAAACCAAACCAATGTCTGCTGGTGTGGTGTAAAATAGCTGTTTTTGCATTATGGGTAGACTGTGTTTTGGAAAATTGTCTGCGGCTGGGGGAAAAGGGTATCATGTCTGGATGCGACAGCAGCTTTCGCAGTTTATTTCTCAAACATTATAGTTTCTGTCTTTTCCAGTCTCCCGCTGGCTCATCCCCAAAACCACAGACCTATAAGAAAGAATATCATTTTGGGGGAAAGGAAAATAAAGCTGTGAGAGGGCGAGGGAGGAGCGCGGAGCAGTGTAGGAGTAACACCACCAAAAGTTATGAGGGGACGTTTTGTGCAGTCATCAATCTGTGATTAAAAAAAAACACTTTTTAGGGAAGTACTTCATAAATAACGTTGGAGGAGTCGATGATTCACCTGACTATGGAGAATGACTAAACACTTTTCTGATAAGTAAAGTAAATAAGTATAAAAAATACACAGATCAGTGCGTACGTAGCGTGCGTAGCCACTACAAAAAAAGTGAATGTACAATTGTAAGGCAACAAACTGGTAACTTTTTTGAGTTTGCTAAACTTTTATTGATTAAATGGTCAAATTCACAATTGTATCACAGCTGGTTGCCATACATTTGAATCCATATGGCAATGTTATGTTTTTCAACCTGCAATAAAGAAAGATGGAAAATATACATGGTTTTGTGCAAACAGTTTTTTCTTACAGCGTATGCGCAGCAAAATCAGAATTTTTTACTGAATTCATGTGACTTGAGTCTGAATCATTCGGTTTTGATTTTGCTTTGAAGACATGACATCACCTAGTCGTGTCATTTTAATAAATCCAATGATATGCTATTCACATTTTCACTCCCGCTCTACAGGGTTCAACATTAAGACCTAACGTCGAGCCAGTAGACAAAGACAGTCACTGGCCCGTAAGGGCCAGTGCACTATGAACTATGGCTCGTCTGTTTTGACCAATCATAGTTCATAATGCATTCTAGAGCAGGACCCAAATATGGTAACGTAGACTACTGTACAAGGCAAAGCAAATGCGATCATTTATATTTCGTGGAAAGAACAGGTTCCGTGGGTCAAAAACGATAATGGCAAAGAACACATACTGCTGTTAATGTTGTGTGTGCCCGACGAAAGCCGATAAGGCAGGGTCATTTATTAAGGGAACAAACAACTACCGAAAACCTGCTCTTGTGCCTGCAGCATGTCGCGAGGATTGCCGCCAAACTGTTGACAACTCTGCGGTTGCACCAATGAACGTCTGCCTGCTTCGGATGAATGAGGTGGCGAGTAGCCACACTGAAAAATTATTTACGACCACCTATCATGTTGTGAAGAGGGAGAAACCATTCACGGACAACATAGTCCGTGAAAACAGCAATTGCTTGTATCAGCTCTCATGTCTCATATCGCATGCAAATCTGTGGTATAAATCAATATTCTAATTATATGATATTTACATACTATATATCTGTAAAATACAATTATATTATGTTTTCTTTAAATTCAGTTCGGGCCAGTAAAAATACAATCCGGACCAGTAGATTTCAGACCTGAGAAAAAAGTTTAAAAGTAATTTAAATTTTTACAGTCCATTTTGTTATTTCCTGATTCAGCAAGCACCTGATCAGATATTTAACTGTGCCGTGACCACTAAGCCTACCATTTTTAGAGCGCATTTTGCGTAAGTAAAAGTAAAATTACAACTGGTTAAATTTGATTTTTGTAAATGGTTTCACCCACACCCAGAGCTGCTTTCAAAACCATTTTCTCAAAGCTTGCACACCAGTAGCTGAGAAACCATCTACTTTCCATTGGGAAGATTAATTTATGTTTACAGTAACAGCATGTGCACTGAGCATGTGTGTTATCTTTCTGGATGCCAGCCATTTGTCCTGTTTACTGAATACCAGTGAAAGCAGTGTGGGAGCACAGTAGGAAACTATGTTAGAGAAGGCAGCAAGCTTGGGAAGGTTTATTTGATTACTAAGTCCGCGTTTAATCACTGGATATTGAAGTTGTATTACAGAAATGGAAGAAATATATATATATTTTCCATTTTGGTCCTACCACCTAACGTTTATCTTGTGGATCAGCTCATTCAGTATGTAGAAGGAGACACATGATTGCAGTCTCCTGTGAGGCGGAAACCAAACATTCCTCTGGCACCAGGCTAGTTCTACATACTTATGTAACCAATGTGTATGTCTGATTGGCCATGCAATACTTAAATGCCACTGTTGGTCCATCTGGAGCTAATCCAATGTATATGAATGCTCAATGCTTAGATTGTTTGACTTGCAGTGTTTTCAGAAAGTATTCAAACCCCTTGATATTTTCAAGGTTTCCTATAGTTTTATTACAAAGGAGGAACAAAGCGGATGCAATTAGTCACTGCTTTCTAATGTACAAGTGAAATCATTTTTCAATTTAAATTTTATTAAATACTAATCTTATTTTTTTCTCAACAGGACAGTTGAAATCATAGGCTGGAAAGACAAGGTATGTAGCAGAAGCCAGAGAGGAAGGGCACAGATATTTGACAGAGCAGGGGCTAGACCCTTACAATCCCCACAGCTACAATCCCCATTATAAAGGGTATGCAACCAAGGAACTGACAGTAATTTTTTTTAAATAATAACTTGGTAACACTTATTTTGAAAGACCCCAAAGTGTCTCTATATGCTCTACGGATTATCTACTGACAATCCTTAAGGTTTTAAGTATCTACTAACCATAACCTTTACATTAACCTTGAGCTTCATCCAAAGCCTTATTCCAAACCCTTATTCTAAACCTACCCCTATCCCTAACCTTAGTAAGCAGCTGCTTGCTATCAGCAAACTCTCAACAAACTTTCTGCAGAACATCTACAGATGGAAATTGATATATTCAAAATAAAGTGTAACCGAGATTTTGTCTGAGAAATCATCCATTTATTTTTCGATTAAATTGTACTGACAAGATCTTCAGCCTTTATATTTTTGATGAGTATGTGTAGAGTTTAAATATCCACTGTGCCGATATGTGTCCCATTTCATCAAAACCACTTGCTTCAAATTTGGAATTTCATGGCTAACTGAAGTATGATTGTGATTCTACTTATAGATTATGCACAAACAAACAAAAAATTACATATTCAAGATGGGAGGTTTAACAAAAAAGTAATGCCTCTGAAACAAAAAGAACATATACAGTGGATATAAAAATCTACACACCCCTGTTAAAATGCCAGGTTATTGTGATGTAAAAGAATGAGACAAAGATAAATCATGTCAGAGATTTTTCCACCTTTAATGTGACCTATAACGTGAACAATTCAATTGAAAAACAAACTGAAATCTTTGAGGGGAAAAAAAAAACTCACAATAACCTGGTTGCATAAGTGTGCACACCCTTAAACTAATACTTTGTTGAAGCACCTTTTGATTTTATTACAGCACTCAGTCTTTTTGGGTTGGAGTCTGTTAGCATGGCATATCTTGACGTGGCAAAATTTGCTCACTCTTCTTTGCAAAAGCGCTCCAAATCTGTCAGATTGCGAGGACATCTCCTGTGCACAGCCCTCTTCAGATCACCCCACAGATGTTCAATTGGATTCAGGTCTGGGCTCTGGCTGGGCCATTCCAAAACGTTAATCTTCTTCTGGTGAAGCCATGCTTTTGTGGATTTGGATGTGTGCTTTGGGTCATTGTCGTG
>JACXGI010003166.1:0-33609 GCA_016801175.1 Esox masquinongy | reverse complement strand
TATTCCCTCCACCCTGACTAAGGCCCCGGTTCCAGCTGAAGAAAAACAGCCACAAAGCATGATGCTGCCACCACCATGCTTCACTGTGGGTATGTGGTTCTTTGGGTGATGTGCAGTGTTGTTTTTGTGCCAAACATACCTTTTGGAATTATGGCCAAAAAGTTCAACCTTGATTTCATCAGACCATAACACATTTTCCCACATGCTTTTGAGGGACTTGATGTTTCTTTTTGCAAACTTCAGCCGGGCTTGGATGTTTTTCTTTGTAAGAAAAGGCTTCCATCTTGCCTCCCTACCCCACAGCCCATTCATATGAAGAATACGGAAGATTGTTGTCACATGTAGCACACAGCCAGTACTTGCCAGAAATTCCTGCAGTTCCTTTAATGTTGCTGTAGGCCTCTTGGAAGCCTCCCTGACCAGTTTTCTTCTCGTCTTTTCATCAATTTTGGAGGGACGTCCAGTTCTTGGTAATGTCTCTGTTGTGCTATATTTTCTCCACTTGAGGATGACTGTCTTCCCTGTGTTCCATGGTATATCTAATGCTTTGCGAATTCTTTTGTACTCTTCTCCTGACTGATATCTTTCAACAATGAGATCCCTCTGATGCTTTGGAAGCTCTCTGCGGACCATGGCTTTTGCTCTGTGATGCAACTAAGATAATGTCAGGAAAATCTTACTAGAACAGCTGAACTTTATTTGTGATTAATCAGAGTCACTTTAAATGATAGCAGGTGTGTAATGATTTCTATTTAACATGAGTTTGAATGTGATTGAATATTCCGAACACAGCCACATCCCCAGTTATAAGAGGGTGTGCACACTTATGCAACCAGGTTATTGTAAGGTTTTTATTTTTCATTTTTCCCCCTCGAAGATTTCAGTTTGTTTTTCAATTGAATTCTTCACAATATGGGTCACATTAAAAGTGGAAAAAAGTTCTGACATGATTTATCTTTGTCTCTTTTACATCACAAAAACCTGGCATTTTCACACGGGTGTGTAGACTTTTCATATCCACTGTAGTAATAATTTATTTAAAAACAATCATTTATCAAATCAGTGAAAACATTTTTGACAAAGTTTAGTATTTCCCTGTTGAGTATTTTTCTCAATTTTCTATTTTCAAATTCATCCCTTTTTCATATATAGTTGTAGGTCCACATTCTTGGACTCCTTGGTCGTAAGTATTCTTTTTCCTTCATCACACCCCAGCTTGGGTTTCCACTGCAGGTCTGCAGAATGTCCTCTTGGGCTAAGATGTGGCAGGAAAAAAATGCACCTAGCATGCAGCATGAGCCTCTATCCCTTTTATCAAGGGGCCTCATTGTACTGGATGATTGGATAGCAGTAGCTGTGTCACCAGCAGTTAGCTGTAAACTCCTATTCAATACTCACTTGCGGTTGTGCGACCAGCTTTGTGCTGAAACCAGCTGGGGCAAAGTGCTGTCTGAGCAGTGAAGGTCCCATTGGGTGAAGGATTTTATGGCACATAGCATCAATGGGCCAAAGTTGCCTGTCAGTACTTCACTATGGATGTAACGGTACACTGAGCAGTATATAAGGGTTGGCAGAGTATTCCTGGAATATCCTCCAGATCTACATCAAGTCTGAATTGTGAAAGACAGTTGATGTGACAGATGAGCCAAACAATAAAAACAATCTAGCAGCAAATACATACTGTATGCCTACATTTTATAACATTCAGTGCCCCCTTCTGGTCAAAATAGTGACTTGCATATACTATAAACTTTTGTGGACTGCACATCACCACATACATCTTTTAAACACACACTCATACTGTGAAGTGCGACAAACCATATTTTGACTTAAATAAATGCGTTATATGCATAACACCTTAACAGTGGTTTTATTGCAAACATTTTAACTAGGCATCAGAAGTATGAGAAAGGGACAGGGGAAAAACAACTCACCTTGGTGTACTTTTGGGTCAGAAGGCAGTAATGACGATAAAATAATAATAATAACTTTATTTGTAAAGCACTTTTCTAGTACAATTACACAAAGTGCTTTACACACAATAAAAATAGAAATATATTAAAATAATAATAAAAATATATATAAAAACATAGTATTTAAAAATAGTAAAGGAAGTCAAAAGAATAAACAAAATATAAAATCACAATAATAAATATTCTTAAAAGCCATGTTATAGAAATTAGTTTTTAGGTAAGATTTAAAAGAATGCACTGACGTAGCATCTCAAGAAAAGTCTCTCACTGCAATTAAATACTGTATGCCTACATTTTATAACATTTTATGAAACATTTTAGAAAACAACAATCTCACCAGCTCATATTGTCTGAGCTGATGTTCACACAATATGAGCATTTTATGAAACATTTTAGAAAACAACAATCTCACCAGCTCATATTGTGTGAACATCAGCTCAGACAATAATGACAGATAGAAAGAACCCCTGTCTATTTTTCTCCTTTATCTTCTCCGTCATTCTCTGTTTGACAGATGATGCATAAAACATGCCATCAGAGTGGCTTCTCCCAATTTTGGCCAACTGCTCTGAGAGAGATAGTGTAGGGAGGCTGGCTAGAATCTGCAAGGCTGGATGAGCCGGTTAGAAGATGGATACATGTCAGTCACCGTGGTCACAGGAGACTTGCCCTGCATGCTGATATCCATATTTTCTGTGACAGTCCATAGACACACAGTGCAGACACAAGACCCATTAGGAAGATGGGTGTAGTTGCAGGAACATTTGTTCTGAATCCTGGTGACATTTGGATACCTGTGTGCGCTCCGTCAGCAACCATAGAGGTGCGGCCGTAGACTCAAGTGAAGCAGTAGGCACATTATTATTTTCTGAAAGGGCAGCTTTCTCCAAATTCATCCCATGAGTATGTTTGCTGTCAACAAGCAGAGACACAGGACCATCTCCACCCTGAAAGGATTCAGGTTGTTATCCACTAGAAAGAGGAAAAATGGTGGATAATGTCGAGGGTATGCTGTAATACAGCGGTCAACCGTAAAAGAAATCGAGGTGTCAGCTTGATTCCCCTGTACAAATAAAGGTAAAATAAAAATAAAACGTTAGGTTATACACACCTCTTATGTAAAACACTGTTGAATACAGCAAATATGTTAAAATAAATCAACATTCCATCACAGTGAACACACAATTTTTGACGCATAATACATTTTGAGATAGTATATCTATATCTTATCTGATAACCTTGGGTCGAGTGGTCATGACTGTGCCTTTTCAGTTAGTACTCTTCTGTGCTATAAAACCCATTTATGTATAAAAGCAACACAATTAATTAATCATCTGACAAAAACCCCCCAGGAACTTTCAAAATACCCCTGCTATCAGATGCCATTTCTCGATTTGAATACAAAACATGGAATTACCGACAGTAGTCTATAAAGATGATATGTGATTTGCTAACTTATGTTGTTAAACTGTGTTATTTCTTACAGTATATCTTGTTATTTCTTTGAACTAGTTAGATTCACTTGGCTTCACCTGTGCTGGTTTCTTTGTTAGCCAGGATGTCTTTCAGCTGTGGGCTGACAGATCTACACGTTCAGTTATTCTCTCCTTCTTCATTATCTATAATTTATAAAACCGGAATCCTTTTTTTCCTTTTGTCTATTTGTTTTGCCCTTTTGCATACATTTATTTTTCTGGGGAAAATGTATTCATATCCAAGATGTATGTATAAATGTATTCTTACAAATGTAATATGTTTGCTGTGACAGTTCCAACGGCACATGCCCGTTGGAGCGCGTAAATACCGACAAGGCGTGCATGTGAGTGTGTGTGACGCATGTCACGGAGATGGGTGGGCACATGTCAAATGGAAAGGGCATTATATAGCAGGGGCATGTGCTCCACACATGTTGAGCCTTAACTGTGCACGTGCCTGTTTAGCTGAATATTTCATCCAGTGTGACAGTTCAAATTAGGTTGCTGCAAACTTGTTTTTGCAAACTTACTGCTCCGTTTCAGACCCCATCATAGCACTGAGACGCACTCGTGAAGGTGATAAATAACTTTCTAATGGCCTCAGACAAAGGCTCTGCATCTGTTCTGTTGCTTCTTGATCTTTGTGCTGCCTTTGACACTATTGGTCATTCCCTTCTCTTGGAGAGTTTGTAAACCCATGTTGGGTTTTGCTTTTAATCTCAGAAAAAACAAAAATGCTTGTTTTAGGACCCAAGAAACAAAGAGTTTTGTTGGCAGATCTCACAGTGAACCTTGACGGCTGCATGGTTGTATCCCAAAAAACAGTGAGAAACCTCTGCGTTACCCTCAACTCTGACCTCTCCTTTGATGAACATATAAAATATGTCTCAAGAGTTGCTTTTTTCCATTTTTGGAACATTGCAAAAATCTGAAACATTTTATCAAAAACTGATACAGAAAAAGAAATCCATGCTTTTGTTACTTCTAGATTAGTTTACCACAATGCTCTTCTCTCCAGTTACCCTGATAAATCAATAAATATACTTCAATTAGTGCTGAACACGACTGCTGGAATCTTAACTAGAACGAAAAAAATTGGACACATTACTCTAGTATTAGCCTCTTTACACTGGCTGCCTGTTAAGGCTAGGGCTGGTTTTAAGGTTTTATTGTTAACCTATAAAGCAATACATGGACTTGCTCCTACTTACCTTGCTGAAATGATCCAGTCATACATACCCACATGTAACCTATGATCGCAAGATGTAGGCCTTCTAATTGTACCTAGAATTTCTAAACAAACAGCTGTAGGCAGGGCTTTCTCTCATAGAGCTCCACTACTGTGGAATGATCTGCCAATTAAGGTTAGAAATGTAGACTCAGTGCAAACTTTCAAGTGTCTAATAGACTCATCTCTTCAGCATCATCTATAATTAAGTGCAGTCTGGCCCAGGGGCTTGAAGCAGACCAGAAAGGCTTGATACTGTCCACCCTTGCTGTCTTGCCAGATGGGCTCTCATCGGCACTGGGATGCCCTTTCTCCAATGCCATTCGGGGGCGGAGTCAGTGGCTTGTTGTTGTCTCACTGTTACGCCCATTGTGCAATTGGGGTGAACTCTGCTGGCAATTCCCGGCCCTCATTTCAGGGTGGTTGCGGTTGGTTGGTGTCCCTGTGGTTGATGCTTGGCAGTGTGGATGGATTGACTTCCTGCCTTTTGGGCCCTGTCCGCGACCTCCCCCGGAATAGGGCCACAGTGTCACTGGACCCCTGTGTCTCAGCCCCAAGGTTTTACACTGCTATATTATTGTGCCGGGGAGTAGGGTCAGTTCTCCTTGTAAATCTAAGGAATGCGCTTTCTAAATTTTCCTTGTCTTCTGCTCCATTTAAACTTTGGAGGAGATGAGGTCTTGGCCCACAACGGAGTACCAGATTCGAAAGACTCGTTGCTGTACCTGTCCAAAGTCCTCCTGGTTGTGTTGCAGTTGATGATTTCAGGTGCCACTCTGCTGACCATCCCCTTCTCCCCGGGTTGTCCCTGTCCTTGTCCATCTGGTCATGCATCTGACCTGGATTAGGTTTTATAGACTCTGGACACAGCCCACTTGCACTTATTAATTATTACAACTTGTACTCTTAAATTCTTCACCCAGCACAGCCAGAAGAGGACTGGTCTCCCCTCCGAGTCTGGTTCCTCTCTAGGTTTCTTCCTAAATTTCAGCCCCTCTTAGGGAGTTTTTCCCAGTCACTGTGCTTCAAAACTGTTGTTGCTTGCTCCTTGGGATTTCAGGCTGGGTGTTTTGTAAAAGCACAGTGAAAACTGCTGATGTAAAAAGGGCTTTATAAATACATTTGATTGATTGTTTTTGTATTTTTAAATATAAATACTTTACCAAAGTGTTATTTCACTATGGTGCTTTGGTCTTAAAGGTATTTTAAAGTTGCATTGTGTAATTATAAAACAAATTGTAAGTTAGGCCCATCCCTTCAAAGAGAATGAGACTGGTTTTTGGTAGATTCCAAATTAGGTTGCTGCAAACTTGTTTTTACAAACTTATTGCTCCAGTCCAGTTTCAGACCACATCATAGCACTGAGACGCACTTGTGAAGGTAACAAATAACCTTCTAATGGCCTCAGACAAAGGCTCAGCTCATGCTTCTTGATCTTAGTGCTGCCTTTGACACTATTGATCACTTCCTTCTCTTGGAGAGATTGTAAGCCCATGTTGGGCTACGCAGACACGTTCTAACCTGGTTTAAATCTTATTTATCTGAAAGATTTCAGTTTGTATGTGTGGATGGCATGTCCTCTGACAAATCAAAGGTATGTTTCTCGGGTGTTTCTCTACACTGCTGGCAAATACATAATAAACCGGGTGGTTTGAATTCTAAATGATGACTGGACGATAGCCATGTTATATGTAAGGAAGAAGGCATGAGGAGTTGTGGCTTATTGTCAATATACCCCGGCTATGTGCTGTCCAAGCACTCCGCAATTCATTGTGCCCAAAAAACAACTCTTAGCCGTGGTATATTGGTCACATACCAAACCCCTCATGCCTTACAGATTAAGGCAAGGGTCTCTAACACTTTCAGCCTTTGAGAAGTACTTAAAAAGATAAGTTGTAAGATACTTATTTATTTCGAGATTTCATACATGCACATTAGGCTCTCATGATCACCCCTTCAAATTCCCTTGGTGCTTGGTATAAAGTCTAAAGTACTGCGCTGCTTGTTTTGTTGTTAGATTTTATTAACACCTTTAAGGGGTGTATAAAATCTGTGTTATTTCCTCCTCCAATACTTCACCTACTGAATTTTATTTTCCAACAAACAAGAGAATAGTTCTGTTGTATTGTACATCCTGCAAAAATTCACTATGAAGCAATACCTGGAACTTTGCTCTGAAAAATAAATCACTGATATAACAGAATTAAAGAAAACTTTGTGTTTATTTACCTGACTATAATTGTCCTGCGTACGTTACGAAGATGTAAGTCTGTCAACATGCTTCTTAGTGCTTCTTATACATGATGTATTTGTGGTTGATCAAAATGTATTTTTAGACTAGAACAGTTCTTTAGGGTGGAATGGGGTGGATTTCCTGTTCTCCATTGCAACAATTTTGACAAAGATATGCTGTAAAGAAACAAGCCAAGAAGGAGAGCACCTAGGTGTATGTGAACCCTAGTGACCTCCTCCACTGGTGTAAAATTCCCATGCCCCTGCTTCTAGACTGACTTGTAGTCACGTTGTCCTTTCGCAATATTTTTGGTGCACTGGGAAATCCTTTAAAGGAACAAATCAGTTCATTTGTGTTTTTTTGTAGCTAGAGTATATCAGCTACAACAACGCCATTGTTGTGGTATGTTCCTACACAGAAAAGCTGCATTTTAACATTAGGAAAACATTTTTAAAGGTATAAGTAATTATAGGCCATACATATATTATGGAAATCTGAGAAATTATTTTATTATTGTCTATTAGTATCCTAACTTGAAAGGCACAGATGGATATGTCACTTGTTGTTTTTTGTAGTGCAGTCAAGAAGTATGCACTGCACAAAACAGTCTACATTTTGCTACATTAAAGACGTATTCTAAAATTTATGAAATTCCGTTTTCCTTATCAATCTACACACAACACCCCATAATGAAAAAGTAAAAACTGTTTTAAAAAATGAAATATCACATTCACACAACCATGGCTGGGGCAATGCTGAAGCGATGTCTGGATAAGTCTGTAAATGTCCTTGAGTGTCCCAGCCAGAACTCAGACTTGAAATCGATCAAACATCTCTGGAGAGACCTGAAAATGGCTGTGCAGCAACATTCCCCATCCAACAGACAGAGCAACAAGAATGGGAGAAACTCCCCAAATATAGGTGCAACAAGCCTGCAGCATCATAGTTGTAAGGTCTGCCATCAACTCACTCCCTCAACCAAACCACCAATCCCCTGAACGCAACTCACTCCTCAGATCAAAATCACCGGAATTCTAAACACCTGTTTCCCATTAGCCCCAATATTTAGTTCAGTTCCACACACTGTTTCCTTTGTGAGGTATTGTTTCTTTCTTCACTGCAACTATACTACGCCCTTTCTTGAATTTCAACTGTTACTGGATTTTTGTGTACCGACCTGTTTTTGCCTAGTTTACGTTTGACTCTGATTCCTAGTCGAGCCCCAGTCTGTACTTTTGCCTGCCTTTTGGATTCCCAGTGTATGACCTTCTGTCTGTCCCTTGACCACACTTCCTGCCTCCTCCTGTGGATTATTTCAATAAACATCAGCTGTACTCTGCACTTGAAACCACCCCCCTGTATTCCCTCGTATTCCTTACAATAGTCAAGAATATGAAAAGTTATCCTCTCTACCAAAGGTGCTTCAAAAAAATACAAAGTGAAGGGGTTGGAATACTTTGTAAATGTGATATTTCTGTTTGTTTATACATTTGCAAAAATGTCTAAAGAACAGTTTCTGCTTTGTGGGCTACTGTGTGGACATTAATGAGGGGAAAAAATCAACTTAATCAATTTCAGAAAAAGGCTGTGATGTCACAAAATGTAGAAAAATTGAAGGGGTCTGAATACTTTCCAAATACACCGTATATTAAATCATGGGATGCCATGAATGCCATGGAATTGGTACATCAAACATCTGTTTCCAACTGACTTTATATTTTATATTGAAATTTTATAGCTTTCAAATCCTTATAAGCAGGAATTAGCAGTTAAAACAAAATCAAAGTGGTGTCCTGGCCCCTATTTGTGTAAAAAATTTTGGAATGGGGCTGGAGAAATTTAACCACTCTGAATTTAATTGCATCTCTTTAGTAACAGTAACTGTTACTAAAAAGGCACCAAACCAACTTTCACATGATCAGGACAAACTTACTTCATTATCTGAAAAGCATTTGTAACGTTATTAGACCTGCTTTTGATCTACTATCCATTGCCTGTGTAGAAAACTATGAATGGCTATAAACTGAGGGTCATTGTAACAAGTGGTCTGGGCAGTTTTTGTTGATAGCTTGCATGAGCAGGACCAGAGACAGATGACTGAGGTTAGCTCCTACTAGTAAATGTTTTTACATTGCCATTATATAATACACTATCTCAGTATTCTTTTACATACATTTGCATTGATGTATTTCCCTTTTGGATTGAATAGAACATTTCAATATAGTTTCATGTAATACAGATTTATGGAGACAGCAATCCTGAAACTTTAATAGTATATATTTTTTTTACAAAAATGAATATTGTGTATGCGAATTACAACATTGCTACTACGTACACATATACTCTCATAAAAAAGTACAAGAATGAACTTATCTCAAATTGATAGCCTTTTTTCCTAATTTTTGGATTGAAATAGCAGAATTCAAAGGAAGTTCTATAACAGATGTTTAATGCAAGTACTTGTGCGTTGTATAAATAAACACCAATATGTAGTATGGGTAGATGCTATATAGCCAGACAACCCTCTACAACCTTCTTTCTACAAAGTCTTTTTTTTAATCAAGAACATAAGAAAATTCTTAATTGAACAAAAATCTTAGGCGCTAAGATTTAGTATGATATCATTAGAATTTTACATTACATATACTAACAAGTCTCCATCATCATATAGTGAGTATTGTATGTTCTTCTCAGGTCTTTTCTGCACTGAAAGCAGTCATTAATTTTGATCGTAATAGCGCTGTTACTGACAACCTTAAGAGCAGTAGAGCCCTCACATCCAGGTACATGAACAACAATCTGTGTACTAGTACAACACTTGGAGAGAGTTTGGGATGTGAGAATCCTCACTGTGGTGACATCAAAGGCTAGAATCTAGAAAAGAGACTGTTAATATTCTCAATTAAGGATAAGGATTAATCATCATGGTAACAACTGCCCCTGGATCCCACGGCGGCACAAATGGAATTCACTGTTCAGTTCTAAATTTAGAGAAACCTTGACAGAAACAGACGGAATAACGCCCGGCTTTTTTATTATCAGACTTTTTTTAGTAAATGAGCCAGACCTCTAAAACTTGGGCTGACCGTATTTATTGTTTTAAGATACCTAGATTTTGAGAATCTGTTACAGCAGGGTGTCAGTGATAGCATATCACATATCACATATTTATTTTTCTCATAGGGAGTGTACCGTCGGCATGTGAGAACGCTCAAGTATACCCGTTAAACATAATAAAACCTAGATTCACTGGTATCCACAGGCACATATTTGGAATGTTCATGTTAACACAAATTAATCTTTGACCCCAAGGGTACATTTCAGAATTACCTAAAATATTTTTTAGATTAATGTCCACCATAGAATCCACACATTAACACAACAGAAGCTTCTCAATTGAGTTTTATTGTCTCATGACAATACCTGCATGAGGAATATATTTTGACTTAAACATATATTTTAATAGTAATGTACACTACACAACCACATGAGCCATGTGTACCAAGTACAGTTAAAATATGTTAAATTATTCACAAAATTGTAGCAACAATGTGCTAGTGTATCAAATAATACAATGAATAAAATCAATCAAAATCTTTTTTATGGCAACTCTCCCAAACAACGTGTGGTTATGTAGGTGATGTCTTATCATAGTTTTGGATACTTTCTGGCGCCAACACTCAACTAGCATCTGCAATTCTTTAGCTGTGATCCTTGGAGATTCTTTGGCCACTCAAACCATCCTCCTCTGTGCATGGTGTCAATATAGACACACATTGTCTTCCCAGCTGATTGTTAACAAGTCCGGTTGCTTCAAAATTTTAATTATTGCCCTGACAGTGGAAATGTGCATTTTCAACTGTTGAGCTATTTCCTGAATTCTGGATGACTATGGAAATTTGGTCTGTGTGTCACCTCATTTATACCCCAGTTAAATAGGAAGTCGTGGCTTACCAGTGAAATGTTCCTAATCACTCAGTTGAACTTAAACACGTAAAATATGAATGGTAATATAAATCATTTCTATGGGTGCCATTAATTGTGGGACACAGGTTTTGGAGATTTTTTTTATTTAATTAATTTCATATTTATTTTTTTCAATCATTTTTATTAAATAACCAGTTTGATTTTTGTGAATATTTTAAATGAAAGAGAATAAACCAAGAGGATAAACAGCACATTTTTTCACAGGTGTCAATATTAGTGGAGGGCACTGTAGTCATGAAAATGTGTTCAATAATACCCAATTGAGTTGTTTGCTTTTGAAACATTTTTCTGTGGGTTAATGCATAAATTCTGTTGTAGCCTTTTATCTACAACTATTTGTTAAACCTTGAAAAGTTGAAAGTTGGTAAATTATCACCGAAGTTACAATCCAAACCCCTAGAGCTGCCATATTACATTTATAAGCTTTCAACATTCTAATGTAAATTGCACAATATGGGCTATTCTGAAACCACAGTGGTAGGTGGTGCTTTCAAAGTCGATTATATCGTACATAATTTGATAGTTTATCATGTATCATAGTGTCCATTTTAAAGTAATTACTGCAGTTCATTCTGAAATGTGTTCTAGGGTTCAAAGGACAAGTTGTGTTGATCTGAACATTCCAAAGAGTTATCTGATGGTCAGCAGGGAATCTAAACCTTCCAAATGTACAGTATGATAAAAGGGTAAATGTGAGTAATAAGTTTTTGTATACTGAAATTTTGTCATACTATAAAATCCCTATGGGAAAAAATAATTTAACATTTTCTATATTCTGTAGATCTTAAAAAAATTACTCTGAGACATAGTAGGCCCAACCAACCCCTCTGCCTCACTGACTATTTTAGCGTATATAACACAATACACTCCAAACACAGAAGCTAAATAACAATTAGGTTCCAAACCTACAGTGAAACTACATAATCTTCCTGCCCATGAAAAGAAAACTGAGCATATATATTTCAGGTCTACCTTATACTTTGATGTCTTTCCGCGAAGTTTGTTGTAAAAAAGTAAAATGTCTGCTAGATGTATTTATCGATTGGTTTCAGGTGCAGATTTGCTCCCTGAGGATCTAAAAGCCATTTGTAGGAATTTTTCATGAGAGGTCCATTTCCTGTTGATTTAACAAAGGAAAGATAATACTTTAAGTCTTCCTTTGGAAGAATAGATAATAAGCATTAAGAAGCTGAGCCCACAGCTAATGCAGAATTAATCCCAGCGTCCCTTAAATGTTTTAAAATTCACGTCTCTGTTCATCCAAATAATTAAGCAGTAGTCCTCCTAATTGCCTCTCTTCTATCTGGGGAACATTTAAGATGGTCCAGTTCACCAAGTCTGTGTCTTAAGCCTCTTTCAGCCCCACAATGCAACACAACAACATTCTGGAGTGAAATGTCTTTTGAAAGTTGGGCGACTAAAGCTGGAAATACCCTTCAGACATCAGTTGAACTCGTGTGTACTTCATACACTCTTCCTATCCTAAACTTGATTTTATTGAGCTATAAAACCCTCAGAATCCAAGAGCCCTTTGATCATATATTATGTGACACTCTTGCTTAGAGGCTCTTTAGTTCTTGGCTAGGTGGAGAGGAAGGTGATTTAGAAGGTGAATGCGTAGACCACTCCCACCACCACTATGTTGCCAATAGTAGCGATGATGGCAATCCAAAGCCAGACAGCGTCGCTGGACGAGGACGGGTCATCCTGCTGGGCCTGGGCTGAGGCAGCCATGGAGGTAGCATGGACGCTAGCCGAGGAGTTGAAAAGCGAGTGTTCGCCACTGTAGTTGTCATTGGGTGAGGAGTCCATGAATGCCCCAGTCATCACCGGTATCTGGAGGGGAAGTAAAAGGAAGGCGAGTAGGGAGAGATATGATATGACTAAACCAAAATGTGTCTAATTTTACATTCAGTTCCCTTTACAGTTTCTTACAATCGCTAACATCCTTTTGTCCAATCTGTAGTCACATTTTCAAAACTCTAAGTACAATTAGCACAACATCTGTCTGTTGTGGACCATACCATTAACACAATTCATGTTGTTTTCACAGAATATGCAGTCATTTAACATGTTTCTAAAATGCTTACATTTTCTTTAAATACAAGCTTACCCAATACCAAAATTATGGACCTTTCGTGTCTTATTTACAAATGCTTGTGCATAGCATGCCAGAAATGAAGCCTAATGTTCAAAACCTTAAATATAGCATAAAGGCTCGACTTCTGCAACAACAGCAGCTCAAAAGTTATATTGAAACAGCTGATAAGCATTTTTGAATGAACAGATCACTGAAACACTGGGAAATAGCTGATTTACTGTAAGTTGTTTTGTTTTTACACATTTGGAAGCAAAGGTCATGTACGGTGGATTATTTGTTGAACACTGGCAGGAATTCTATGTTGCTAATAAAGCTTTTACAGCAGCAATTCTGTCATTTACTACTTTTTTCTACTGTACATTCTATAAAATAAAGATGACTCATTTACTTTTAGATAGTATGTTGCCAAAAATGCAGGCATTCGACACTCCAAAAAATGGACAGTGGTTTACAGTAAAAGGAATCTGAATTATAAAAAATAATACATTTCCTATTGTCTATTGTATGCAGATAGAACTGAAATATGAAAAGTAATGCAGTTTTTGTAAAGCCATCAACTGTTAGCATTTTGAAAGTTGTTGCGCTATGATTAACTATATGTTCCTCTTGGATAGAAAACGTGCTAGTGTTTTGACAGAATGATTAGATACTGAGTTGGGGTTGCCATACTTGATAGTGTACTGTATGTATAGAAAGTTTTTTGCATTTTGAATTGTAGAGTTGGCATTTAATTTACAAAATGTGGTTTTGAGTAGAAAATTAAATATTTGGCTAATTGTGTGTTGCCGTGTTCAGAGTTTAGAAAAAATATCTTAAATACAGGTAAATGCTTGTTTGTAATTGTAAAAATCTTTGCCAGTAGCTACAAAAGATTTGGTCTAACATTAGGGGGAAATGTGAGTAGAAGTTATTCTTGAATATATCACTGCCTCTTATTGCAAATGGAAACTCCTTGCGATGTCCCTACGCTCACTCTATTCTTAACCTGGGTATGGGAGCTTAATTAACATTAAATTAATTTTTAACATAAGGAAAGTGACAGTGATATTTTGCTTGGGAGAATTAGAATCCTTGACCGGGCCCCTGGTCGACAACAGAAGAGAGAGGGAGATCATCCCCTAATACTGCATGTAGTGTAGGTATTTAATGACTACATGAACATGACATAATGCTTGCTGCGAATTCTGAAAAAAAGTTAATCCAATTCAGTGCTTTTTTTCTTGGTACTTGGTAACTTTGTCAACAAAACAATTATTTGTTTTCACCTAAAATGAACATTGTTTTAAACAGCACATGTTCAAATTCAAATTAAAAGAATAAAAGTCTTTGCCCTTTTTTGATGATAATTTGTCATTTGTAAATGGAACTGTTTGAAGATTCAAGTTTCAAGGTTTATTTGTCAAATGCACTGAACAACACAGCGTCATCCTGTACAATGAAATTCTTATGACATGGCACCCAACAAATTACATAATTAGAGTTAAGAAGATTATAAGCAAAAATATTGCTAGACAGAAAATAATAATAAAATAAAGCAACAATATACATTACACTGTACACTAGCAGCAATTAAAAAAACAGTACTGTAAACTAGCAGCAATCTGGGTAGTATTGCGATAGAGCAGCAATCTGGGTAGTATTATTGAACATTTAGATATGGCAAGTATGGCCGTAATATACATAACAGTGTGACCTAACAGCAATTGATAGAGTTATTGAAATATTAGATACAAATGAGCTTATAAGCTTATGAATGGTGGAATAGCACACTACAACTACTGAGAAAGTTTACACACAGCTTTACATATATCATGACTACATATATCATACATATACATATATATTACATATATCATATACACTCTGTACATAGCAACAGTTTAAAAAGAGTACTGTAGATTAGCAGCAATATTGGTAGTAGTATTGAATATTGTAGAAATGGCAAGTATGGCAGTAATATACATGTAAAATGAAAATGTAAACTAGCATATACACATGAAAATGTAAACTAGCATCGATTTTTAAATGTAATGTCCATTAAATTACCTGAAAGGGCATCAGAGCATCTGGAATGTTCGTGTGTGATCATTATGATCATGGATCAGTGTTACTGATTGAGGAGCCTTACGGCCTGAGGGAAAAAAACTGTTTTTGAGTCTGGAAGTGCATGTTCCGATGCTCCAGTAGCATTTACCAGAAGGCAGCAATATGAACAGCCCTTCGCCTAGGTGGCTGTGATCTTTGATGATGTTCCGTGCTTTCCTCAGGCATCTTATATGGTAGATACCTTGCACAGAGGGGAGATGGCAGCCAATGATACGCTCCACAGATTTTACCACCCTCTGGAGGGAATTGCGGTCTGCAGTGGAGCAGCTGCCGTACCAGGCAGTAATGTAGCCTGAGAGGATGCTTTCAATGGTGCACCTGTAGAGCTGGTGAGAGTTTTTACAGACATGCCAAATTTCTCGAGTCTCAGGAAGCATAGTCATTTTGGGGCAGTTTTCACTGCTGCGTTCGCTTGTCTAGACCAAGTGAGGTCATCTTTGATGAATAAACCAAGAAACTTGAATTTGGAGACACACTCTACTTCAGCTCCATCGATGTGTATGGGGTCATGACCCCCCTCTGCTGCTTCCTGAAGTCCACAATCATCTCTTTAGTCTTACAGACGTTGAGAGAGAGGTTATTGTCCTGGCACCATGTAGCCAGGTTTCTTACCTCCTCTCTGTAAGCGGTCTCGTTGTTGGAGATGAGACCCAGGATGTAGTTTATGTAGGGTATATTGTGTCAGAATGGTGATTTATGACCATAGGGGGCGGGGCTTCCAGATTGATGTGACAGGTGGGCGGGACATCCGGTTTGCAGGGTGGGACTTCCGGTGTGACGTATGGACTTCCTGTATTACGTGTGTTAGGGCGGGATTTCCGGAATGACATATGCATATCCAGTGACTTTGTGATTTATGATTGCATTGATGTGTCCATGTTTGATGTTTTACAACGACTGATAAGCACCCCGGACGAGTGTTATAACAGGTGGGTTATGTTTGATGTTTAACAGATGGGTCTTAGGGTTCCGGAATGTTAAATTCCCAGGCAATAAATAAGTGTTGTGTTAGCGGCAAGATGTTTGGTGTTCAACAAAAGGGGGCCAGGGTCCAGCAATGCTATAACCCCCCAGTATTTTATGTTCAGACAATTGGTGCAACAGATGTCATACAACCGGGATAAACTTCCATGTTTACACTGGGGATGTAGCATGGTGTTTTTCCACAAGCATGGGAATCGTGTGGGAAATAAAGAAGGGTTCTTTATAGTGGGAAATAAAGAAGGTTTCTTTAATATATAAAGAAGGGTTCGGGACTTGTGATTTGGAGAGTTTCAGCCCATTTTTATTTTAACAAGAGATGGACCTTGTGATCAGATCTGCCCTTGTAACCACTAGTACAAACTGTAGTATATGCAGGTTGGAAATCATCCCGTATTTCACACAAGTCCAACACAGCACTACACAAAACATTGCATAAGCAATGCTATTATTTTGAAGGAACAAGCAATGCCTAGGCCAACCACACATAATGACAAGGTTGATCCAGTCATGGTTTGGGTTTAAAATATAGTTAAAAATAAAAACAATGATTCTGGTACGTGTGTGTATGCGCAACGGTGATTTTGTAATAAAAAATGTTTTTTTAAGTCAGCATTAACTTTTAAGTTGCATTATATGCCAAAATGTTACAAAGTTACCCGGAAGGCAGCGTATAAATTTGCATGAACAACGGTGAATCGCTGACAGGTAAAGATATGTTATTTCAGGTAATCAAAACATTTGTAAAGGCGTCTTATGAAATTGTACAACGGGGGTCAACGCGAGATTGTTTTCTTCACATTGGTAGAAATGTTTAACAGGCAACGTTGGTTAGAAACTAGTAATTGTGAGTTTGAGAATACCGGTCTGTGTTAGTCTGGGTGGAAGCTGTGACTTCCAGGTAAGATGTGCTGCATTCTCGTAATGACCATCTCGTGATTTTAATCATTGTGTCCGGTATAGTTCTAACGTGTTGAACGATGACATGTAACAGATGACAAAGTTAAGAGGCGTGACCTGCTGGAGGCGCCCCCAGCATTAATAAACCCCGCTGCATCCACAGAAGTCAGCTGTTGTTTCAAGCGCGGAGTATGCCATTTACATTTGTAAGTACAAGTTATTTTATTTGAAGTAATTGATTTGAATTGTGTTACAATTACAAATGCTAACAAACGACACATTGGAACTTTTTAAGAATGTGTAAACCAATTTTATGATTGCGCAATCCATGCGGTTTTATCTGTCTTTTATATGGTCTGTTTAAATCTCTTGTTTAGGTAGAGCGGAATTAAACCTAGCCGTGTTTGGTAAACACATTTTTGGGCCTTCAAATCTTGGTAAGTTGACTTTTTACATTATTGTTAATCAGCTTTAATTACCCGTATATGCTTGTTAACCCTCTTTGTATTTATTTCAGACCAAGTGACCAACATCAGTGTACTTGTACTAAAATGTTATTAACAATTACGACAATATGCATACAGCTGAACATTTGTACTCTATTTACCAAACAACAGATTGAGGAACCCCCCCAGTGATGATACAGAGTACATCGCCATAATGGCTTCAGTTACGGATACCCCAACTTGTGGCTGCACAGCGTCAGGGGATTTTTGTTTCATCGTTTTCTTTCATGCTTGAAAGCTGAAGGTAATACATATTTTACCGTAAACTCATCAAAATTGTGATGTATGTTTGAGTTGGAATATTTTAACCTGTATGTGGATCGTTATTCACGTTAAGCTAGAGAAATGGCGAAAGATAATGCTAACAACAGACCAGACATGGAACAACCATCAACATCTACACATGATCAACAGAACACACCCCAAAATTCTAATCAGCCGGCTGATATTTTGTTACACAGCGATGCGCACAATAATCCTCAGATGCAAGGATTGTTAACAGAGCTTAGTAGCCCCTGTTTCTCACATGATCTAGTTGACTCTCCTCCGAGCTCTCTGATGCAAACTCATTGCAATGATGGCGATGTTAGAGTTATACAACGTAATGCGTTTGACAACGTTGAATTACGACAGTTGTTAAATTTACAAAATACTGGTGAAGTTGTGGATTTTGGCACATTCTATGCAATCATTATGGCAGGCTTGGATACTTTGGTTGTTAGAGCTTCAGACTTTGTACACGGGCCTGGTGATCGTCTGCAGATTGAGTTGATTGGTGAATCTCTGATATCCCCCGTACATGTGACCATGAGAGCGGATGAATATAATGAACGCACGTTTGTTAATTTACTTGAAAGTGTTATGCAGAGTAATGCTGAGATTATGATTGATGAATCACTTGAGTTGGTGGTGCAAATTGTCAACAACCGTGCGGGTGGTGCCCCGCGACATAAAGCTCAAACACTGTTGATAGAGCAGATTATCAATAAAAAAAGAAGGCATTTATATGTAGCTGTGAATAATGATTCTACATGTTTTTCCGTTTGTTTGATGGGTCTGTTGAACCCGCAGTACACATATGTTGAGGCTGAGGCTAGTGGTTATGAGTTACATACGGGAGCTGGTTTAGCATTAGATGAATGTGTGGCATTCACAGATATTGTTCGGTTTGAAGAAATGACTGGGTGTAAAATTGTTGTCTTTCATCGAACACGTGATGGTCACTTTACCAAGTTTCAAAACAGAGAGGCCACCCACCCTAGAACCGTCTTTATGTACTTACACGATAACCATTTTTACGGCATTGTGAATCTGAAGGGTTTTCTGGGTGTGTCATATGTTTGTGAGTGGTGTTATAGAGGTTTTAACACCCGTGGTGATCATGGCTGTAAACATAGCTGTAGTGTCTGTCTTCAAGAAGATTGTCATACCCAACCCCATAACACAAAGCAGTGCCCAGACTGTAAGCGGATATGTTATTCTGACTTTTGTTATAGACAGCATAAACGCTTGAAGCAACACAAAAGTGTGGGTCGTTGGGTTAGCAGGTGTGACCAGAAGAAATACTGTGTCGATTGCGGCCGTCACTACAAGGTTAGTATTACCAACTATAAAGCACACAAGTGCACAGCTAACATGTGTCCTAGTTGTAACGTGGATCTGGCAGTTGAAAAGAACCATCAGTGTTTCATAAAACCGTCTAAGCCTGAGGACCCCAGTGTGCGTTACATATTTTATGATTTTGAGACAATTGCCAATCCGGTGAACGGTGTACACACTGCAAATTTTGTGTGCGCAATAAGCTTTGATAACGAGACGTGGTGTTCAGCCGGAGATGGTTGTGTCGCTGCTTTTTTCCAAAAGTTTAGACAACCGAAATATAATGACTACACATTTATAGCGCACAACTCTAAAGGTTTCGATGGTTACATCTTGATGCAGTTCCTTGCTAACAATGGTATTGGCACAACACTTATTGCTAATGGTAGCAAGCTCATGATTTTTACAGATGGCACATTCAACCAGAGATACATTGATAGTCATTGCTTCCTACCGATGAAGCTGGCTGCCTTGCCACGTGCTATGGGTTTTAAGGATTCGAAAAAAGGCTACTTTCCTTACAAGTTTAACATCAAGGAGAATGAGAACTATGTTGGCCCCCCTCCGGAACCGCAATACTACGGTGTGAATACCATGATGGCTAAAGAAAAAGAAGAGTTTTTGCAATGGTACGCAACGGTTTCCGCAGACCCCTTTGTCATGCAGGATGAAATAAAGGCTTACTGCGTGAATGATGTGGTCATCTTGAGAGAGGGTGGTATGCGCTACAGACTCGAGTTCTTGGAGTGTGGTGGTGTTGACCCATTCCGGTCAATTACGAGTGCTTCGGCTTGCATGAAAGTCTTTTGCAACAGATTCCTCACCAAGGACACCATTGCATTGGTCCCCTCAGACAACTACAATCGTTGTCAGAAGACATTCTCAAACAGCTCAATCCAGTGGCTTGAATATGTGGCCTCCGATGAGAATATATCAATACAGCACGCCCTGAACAGGGGTGAAGTGAAAATCGGTGCCTACTATGTTGATAGATATGCTGAAGGCGATGGGTTGTGCACAGTCTATGAATTTCTAGGCTGTTTCTGGCATGGTCACCCAAAGTGTCATTGTTCAGCAAGCATCAACCCGGTGACAAAGATTCAGTATGGGTTGATGCACCAACAATGGCTGACAAAGCTTGAGGCTTTAAAAGAACAACACAATGTACATGTTCAATACATATGGGAGTGTGAGTGGAATCGGCTTAAAAACACATCTGCAGATGTGAAAGCTTTCTTGAAGACCTTTGATGCTCCAGAGCGCCTTGACCCTCGGGATACTCTTTTTGGCGGTCGTACCAACGCAATTCATTTGAAGTTTACGGCTCGAGAAGGGGAGACTATTCAGTATAACGATGTCTGTAGTCCTTACCCATTCTGCAACAAGACAAAGACTTATCCGATTGGGCATCCAGACATAATCTTTAGAGATTTCAAACCGCTAGACACTTACTTTGGTATTGTTAAGGCTACGGTGTGTCCACTGAAAGGCCTTTATCAACCTGTTTTACTGCACAGGGTTGGCGGTAAGCTGTTCTTTCGCTTGTGTAGATTATGTGCGAAGTCTGAAAACCAGGTAACTGATTGTTCACATACTGATTCAGAAAGATTTCTAACTGGTACCTGGGTTTCTATTGAGCTGGTTAAGGCTGTTGAGAAAGGTTATCGCATTGTGAAAATATTCGAAGTCTGGGATTTCACCAGGACATCAATCTTTTTGCAGATTACATGAGAACATTCCTGAAGCACAAGCAGGAAGCTAGCGGCTTCCCACCATCTGTGGTTGACGATGATGCTAAAGACCTGTATATCCGTGAATATCATGAAAAGTAGGGTGTGCAGCTTGACAAGGAAAACATTGTTGTAAACAGTGCTAGGCGATCTTTGGCTAAATTGGCCATGAATTGTCTTTGGGGTATGATGGGTGAGCGGTCTAACCTTATGAACACGATGCTAATTACAGATCCGGAGGAGTTTAGCTACTACCTTTTCTCCAGTGAAATAGAAGTTGGCTATTTCTCCTTCATCTCAGACACAGTTGCGATGGTACAGTGGCATTACACAAAACAGACACCAATCAAACCACGTAACGGCAACATTTTTATTGCCGCGTTCACAACCGCTTATGCTAGACTCGAGTTGAATTCATTCTTGGAGAAGTTGGATAGACATGTACTCTACACAGACACTGATTCAGTGATCTTTGTCACACGCCACGGGGATTGGGTACCCCCACTGGGGCCATTCTTGGGTGACTTGACCGATGAGTTGCCAGATGGTGACAGCATTGCTCAATTTGTTAGTGGCGGGCCAAAGACATACGGTTACAAAACCGTTAAAGGTCTGACCTGTCTCAAAGCAAAAGGCATTACACTCAACAGCTACAACACAACCGTTGTTAACTTGGAGACGCAAACACGACTGGTTGATAACTTTGTACGAGGCGAAGGTGGTGATGATGATCACGTTTTTGGAAAAAAGCAGCGACACAACCATCTCCGGCTGAACACCTCGTCTCGTTATCAAAGCTTATTGCGCACACAAAATTTGCAGTGTGTACACCGTTCACCGGATTGGCAATTGTCCCAAAATCATAAAATATGTAACGCACACTGGGGTCCTCAGGCTTAGACGGTTTTATGAAACACCGATGGATCATTTCATCTGCCAGATCCACGTTACAACTAGGACACATGTTAGCTGTGCACTTGTGTGCTTTATAGTTGGTAATACTAACCTTGTAGTGACGGCCGCAATCGACACAGTATTTCTTCTGGTCACACCTGCTAACCCAACGACCCACACTTTTGTGTTGCTTCAAGCGTTTATGCTGTCTATAACAAAAGTCAGAATAACATATCCGCTTACAGTCTGGGCACTGCTTTGTGTTATGGGGTTGAGTATGACAATCTTCATGAAGACAGACACTACAGCTATGTTTACAGCCATGATCACCACGGGTGTTAAAACCTCTATAACACCACTCACAAACATATGACACACCCAGAAAACCCTTCAGATTCACAATGCCGTAAAAATGGTTATCGTGTAAGTACATAAAGACGGTTCTAGGGTGGGTGGCCTCTCTGTTTTGAAACTTGGTAAAGTGACCATCACGTGTTCGATGAAAGACAACAATTTTACACCCAATCATTTCTTCAAACCGAACAATATCTGTGAATGCCACACATTCATCTAATGCTAAACCAGCTCCCGTATGTAACTCATAACCACTAGCCTCAGCCTCAACATATGTGTACTGCGGGTTCAACAGACCCATCAAACAAACGGAAAAACATGTAGAATCATTATTCACAGCTACATATAAATGCCTTCTTTTTTTATTGATAATCTGCTCTATCAACAGTGTTTGAGCTTTATGTCGCGGGGCACCACCCGCACGGTTGTTGACAATTTGCACCACCAACTCAAGTGATTCATCAATCATAATCTCAGCATTACTCTGCATAACACTTTCAAGTAAATTAACAAACGTGCGTTCATTATATTCATCTGCTCTCATGGTCACATGTACGGGGGATATCAGAGATTCACCAATCAACTCAATCTGCAGACGATCACCAGGCCCGTGTACAAAGTCTGAAGCTCTAACAACCAAAGTATCCAAGCCTGCCATAATGATTGCATAGAATGTGCCAAAATCCACAACTTCACCAGTATTTTGTAAATTTAACAACTGTCGTAATTCAACGTTGTCAAACGCATTACGTTGTATAACTCTAACATCGCCATCATTGCAATGAGTTTGCATCAGAGAGCTCGGAGGAGAGTCAACTAGATCATGTGAGAAACAGGGGCTACTAAGCTCTGTTAACAATCCTTGCATCTGAGGATTATTGTGCGCATCGCTGTGTAACAAAATATCGGCCGGCTGATTAGAATTTTGGGGTGTGTTCTGTTGATCATGTGTAGATGTTGATGGTTGTTCCATGTCTGGTCTGTTGTTAGCATTATCTTTCGCCATTTCTCTAGCTTAACGTGAATAACGATCCACATACAGGTTAAAATATTCCAACTCAAACATACATCACAATTTTGATGAGTTTACGGTAAAATATGTATTACCTTCAGCTTTCAAGCATGAAAGAAAACGATGAAACAAAAATCCCCTGACGCTGTGCAGCCACAAGTTGGGGTGTCCGTAACTGAAGCCATTATGGCGATGTACTCTGTATCATCACTGGGGGGGTTCCTCAATCTGTTGTTTGGTAAATAGAGTACAAATGTTCAGCTGTATGCATATTGTCGTAATTGTTAATAACATTTTAGTACAACTACACTGATGTTGGTCACTTGGTCTGAAATAAATACAAAGAGGGTTAACAAGCATATACGGGTAATTAAAGCTGATTAACAATAATGTAAAAAGTCAACTTACCAAGATTTGAAGGCCCAAAAATGTGTTTACCAAACACGGCTAGGTTTAATTCCGCTCTACCTAAACAAGAGATTTAAACAGACCATATAAAAGACAGATAAAACCACATGGATTGCGCAATCAGAAAATTGGTTTACACATTCTTAAAAAGTTCCAATGTGTCGTTTGTTAGCATTTCTAATTGTAACACAATTCAAATCAATTACTTCAAATAAAATAACTTGTACTTACAAATGTAAACGGCATACTCCGCCCTTGAAACAACAGCTGACTTCTGTGGATGCAGCGGGGTTTATTAATGCTGGGGGCGCCTCCAGCAGGTCACGCCTCTTAACTTTGTCATCCGTTACATGTCATCGTTCAACACGTTAGAACTATACCGGACACAATGATTAAAATCACGAGATGGTCATTACGAGAATGCAGCACATCTTACCCGGAAGTCACAGCTTCCACCCAGACTAACACAGACCGGTATTCTCAAACTCACAATTACTACAGTTTCTAACCAACGTTGCCTGTTAAACATTTCTACCAATGTGAAGAAAACAATCTCGCGTTGACCCCCGTTGTACAATTTCATAAGACACCTTTACAAATGTTTTGATTACCTGAAATAACATATCTTTACCTGTCAGCGATTCACCGTTGTTCATGCAAATTTATACGCTACATTCCGGGTAACTTTGTAACATTTTGGCATATAATGCAACTTAAAAGTTAATGCTGACTTAAAAAAACATTTTTTATTACAAAATCACCGTTGCGCATACACACACATGTACCAGAATCATTGTTTTTATTTTTAACTATATTTTAAACCCAAACCATGACTGGATCAACCTTGTCATTATGTGTGGTTGGCCTAGGCATTGCTTGTTCCTTCAAAATAATAGCATTGCTTATGCAATGTTTTGTGTAGTGCTGTGTTGGACTTGTGTGAAATACGGGATGATTTCCAACCTGCATATACTACAGTTTGTACTAGTGGTTACAAGGGCAGATCTGATCACAAGGTCCATCTCTTGTTAAAATAAAAATGGGCTGAAACTCTCCAAATCATAAGTCCCGAACCCTTCTTTATATATTAAAGAACCCTTCTTTATTTCCCACTATAAAGAACCCTTCTTTATTTCCCACACGATTCCCATGCTTGTGGAAAAACACCATGCTACATCCCCAGTGTAAACATGGAAGTTTATCCCGGTTGTATGACATCTGTTGCACCAATTGTCTGAACATAAAATACTGGGGGGTTATAGCATTGCTGGACCCTGGCCCCCTTTTGTTGAACACCAAACATCTTGCCGCTAACACAACACTTATTTATTGCCTGGGAATTTAGCATTCCGGACCCCTAAGACCCATTTGTTAAACATCAAACATAACCCACCTGTTATAACACTCGTCCAGGGTGCTTATCAGTCATTGTAAAACATCAAACATGGACACATCAATGCAATCATAAATCAACAAGTCACCGGATATGCATATGTCATTCCGGAAATCCCGCCCTAACACACGTCATACAGGAAGTCCATATGTCACACCGGATGTCCCGCCCAGCAAACCGGATGTCCCGCCCACCTGTCACATCAGTCTGGAAGCCCCGCCCACTAGGGTCATAAATCACCATTCTGACACAATACACCCTACATAAACTACTGTAGTGTCGTCCGTGAATTTGAAGATGATGTTGGAGCGGTGTGTGGCCATTAAAGTCGTGCGTGAACAGTGAGTACAGGAGGGGACTGAGTACGCAGCCCTGTGGGGCTCCAGTGCTCAGGGTGTAGAGGAGGTGAGATTGCCCATTCTTACCACCTGGGGTCTGCCCAATTGCAGAGGGAGGTGTTAAGTCCCAGGGTCCTGAGCTTAGGAACAAGCTTGGTGGGCACAATAGTGTTGAATGCAGAGCTGTAATCCACGAACAGCATCCTCACGTATGTGTTGCCTTTTTCCAGGTTGGAGAGGGCGGTGTGTATCGTCAGGGTGATGGCATCATCCGTAGATCTGTTGGGGCGGTATGCAAATTAAAAGGGGTCCAAGGTGTCAGGAAGGGTGGAGCAGATGTTCTGACCAGCTGCTCAAAGCACTTCATGATGGTGGAGGTCAGTGCTACAGGGCGGTAGTCGTTCAGGCAGGTGATGGAAGGTTTCTTCAGTACAGGGATGATGGTAGTCTGTTTGAAACAGGAGGAGACTACAGACAGAGACAGGGAGAGGTTGAATATGGAGGTGAATACCTCCGCTAGTTGGTCAGCGCAACCCCGGAGGACACAGCCTGGACTGCCATTTGGCCCGGATGACTTCTGAGGGTTCACTTTTTTAAAAACTCTTCACACGTCAGCTGTGGTTACGGACAGAGTGTAGTCGTCCTGGTCCTCAGCAAGCCTCCCTGAAGGAATTGTGTTGGTCGCCTCAAACAGTGCATAGGTGTTGAGCTCGTCAGGGAGCAAGCATCATTGCTGTTTTTCCATTTGTATTCTGTGATGTGTCGCAGTCCTCCCCACATGCGTCCTCATCATTATTTAGTCATTTCTGGGACCTACTGTATGTAGGAATAGCAAGCCTTAACTCATTACAAAAATTGAAATTTCCAAGTGGTCTACATTACAACCCTGCCATTTAATAAAGATGCTTTATTGGTGCTAAATGTTTAGTTAAAATGGTAAAAAGACAAACTTCTCCTACAAAGGCTGTTCAAAACGATGTTATTTACCTTGGAGGAATATATAGACCCAAAACCTCAATAACCTAACTTCTATGCTTTACCATTACCCTAACATCAAAAATCTTCAACATAACACATAACCCAACATAATCCTAACCCAACAAAACCCATTTCATATTTTCATGTGATATCAGGACATCTGTGTGAATTTTAGTCTTGAAAAGGTAACCATACATACACAAATACAGTAGGATAAACACACACAGAGCACACACACAAACACACACTCTTTGTCTTCTTGTATAGCCCATTGAGATTTGAATTAAATATCCTTCACCTTATTGCTTCATCAACTTAAAAAACCAAACAACACGGTTAGCTGGAGCCCTTGATAATCAATCAAGTTCAAGGTGATTTACAGTCACAGCTGTGTGCTGTGATGAATTTAAAATGTATTTACAAAATACAAAAAACTCTCCAGTAATGAGCATTGGCAATCAGTTGTGTGATTCAGTGAAAAAATATAATGCACAATGAACAAAAGATAAAATCTTGGTAAACCAAAACCCTGCTGCATATTGGAATCGGTAGGTAGAGTACATTTGGGGATTTTAGGGAGGGACACATTCAGGTGGAATGACAACTGGACAAGTGTGGGTGAACTTATCTGGTATCCAAGATATCAGATAAAATAAAAAAACATTTTTAAGATAAACTCCCCTCAAACAGCATTCAAAGTTTTATAAAATCCAATCTGGATACCAAAGAGAGATTTTAATTTTTCAATGTTTTCCACTAGTATTTGAGGCTAAGCATTTGAGGCTTTTGTGAAATGGGGCCGGTAAACATTTCCTTCTCTCAAGGTTTTTGCACAGTGGTGACACCTGCCGGTCAGGAATAAATATCACGTTTAATGTTTACATAGACATATTTTTCCATAATATCTGACAAGACTTTGTGGCGCAGTGGTTAGGCGTGTGCATTGGGAAGGGAAATTAGAAAGGGAGGTTGGTATCCCTCATTCTTCTTGCCTTTCCAGCTAGCTTTTTTACACTGTGTATCCATTCTAATGTTTTGGATTATAATGGCAAGAGTGTCATAAGATATACTAAATGAAATAAAAAAATTTAACAATAAACCGCATCTTTTGAACTCAAAAAGTTCACTAAACTCCATACATATTCGATCTGGCACTACTACCTGTTACTGATTGCACCATGTACATTTTTTTTTGTTCCTGGGCAATAAGTGTTACTTCCTAACTGCTTATGCCTCAAAAGTATAGAAAATGGATATTATTCCCCACAAACTTTGCTTTTGTGACCTGGACAGTGATATTTTGAAATATATCACTGTACCTACATGTATTTCCAATGAGAAAACGGGCACATTTTTTCTTTTCATTCATAAAATGTCAGAAAAAAACAAGATATGAATCCAAATTAACATGAATTCATACTAAAGTAATACAAAAATGACTACAAAAGATTTAGACGTTTTTCGAGATTTGCGATTATACTGTAAATCACTTTTATGAATCAGCCCCCAAATGTAGTCTTCCCTCATGTTCTCGTTATTCTGTCCTTGGTAGCGGTGTTCAAAGTCCAGCATATCCTGGTTAAAGTGCTTGCCTTGCTCCTCTAAGTATACTCCCATGTTCTTCTTGAATTTATCAGGATGAGCATCAAGGATATGGACTTTGAGGGACATCCTACAGTCGCATTGTGTCGTAGTTCTTCACCAGAGTCTCAACCAGCTCCAAATAGTGTTCGGCCTTCTGATTGCCCAGGAAGCCTCGAACCACTGTGATAAAGCTGCTCCAAGCCGCTTTCTCCTTACTAGTGAGCTTCTTGGGGAATTCATTGCATTACAGGATCTTCTTTATCTGTGGTCTGATGAAGACACCGGCTTTGACCTTTGCCTCAGACAGCTTAGGGAAGAAGTCTTGAAGGTACTTGAAGGCTGCCGACTCCTGAAATTGTTTCATTACAACCAATTTCATGTGCTTTGGTGTCATCAGCACCTTCCGGGGGTCAATCAGCAGCTCCTGCTTGATGTTGTTCCTCCTCACAGAGAACTCGGTCCGCTGTGGCCAGTCCCGCTTAATGTGCCTTGGTGTACCTGCTGTCCCAAAGGCAAAGCTAGCAGGGAAACCACCTTGGAGACCCATCAGAAATGCCACAGCGTTGAAGTCTCCTATGACCTCCTAGCCGTACTCATCATACTTCAAGGCATCCAGTCTTGATGCTGTTGTAATCCTCTTTGAGGTGCACTGAGTGAGCCAGGGTACTTGGCACTTGTTACCATTATGGAACAAAAAATCACAAATTTGCCCGTTTTCTCATTGGAAATAGGTCAATTTCTAAATATCACTATCCTGGACCCAAAAGCAAAGTTTGTGGGGAATAATAGCCATTTTCTATACTTTTGAGTCATAAGCAATAAGGAAATAACACTAACTACCCATGTACAAAAATGATGTTACATAGTGTTATTAGTCCACAACACCACTGGCTGCGCCATCAGGGGAGTGAAAATGCTGACATTTGTTTTAACTAATTTATTAAATTATGACCAGTAGAGGTTGGTGTTTGAAAGTCTCAGGCAGTGAACAAACTTAGAAGCCTGCATTTTACAAGAAGCTTTAGAAAAAGCGTGATATAAAACAAAGCTTTGTACTTAATTAATTACTTGGTGTTGATTCTCTGATAAAAACCTCTGCCTTTTCGCTTTGACCAGTCTGATCTGTCATTTTGAAACAAGCCTTGTGTAGGAGTGTAGGAGTTGTACATCCTATCAATTAGCATAACCAGTTCAGACAATAAACCAGAGTGGTCATTGGTTAGCAGCATATAACAATATCAGATTTCATACTGACTATTTAATCGTCAGGTTACTCACTCAGTCTGTGTGCTGGCCTACTAGCATGCGGTGCGAAAACACCCACCACCCCTGCCTCCATCTGTTTCGTTCTGTGTTTCCTCTTCAGGACTCAACATTAACATTTTTCCACTGGGCCAGTGGTTTGAAACTTACTGGCCCCAAAAATATTTTTACTGTCCCTCCTTCTAAAAGTTGAACTTCATCAGCGCTACAACATATAACCCAATAGTTTTGTTACTTAACATGTTTAATTCATTATGAAGTGCATTCTGGATATATAAAACATGAAAAAATATTTTTATATTTCTTTCATCACATTTCTAATTATAAAAATTAATAAAAAGATAACAGTCAACAAAACATTTCACTTTTGTACAAAACACTAACTCATTCATCCCCGGGGAACAAGGTGAACGGCTGGTCCGTCTTAGTTACTAGGTTTGCGGTTGTTATAAGTCGTGCAATCACCCAATGAGCTTCTGCATTTAAATTCCTGACATATACGATCAAGGGACCTTAAGACAGATTGCCAGCCACCCGCCTGGCTGTCATGCAGACCAGTTGCTGTTTGCTATTGGCATGGCTGGATGAGTGCTGTTTGCGAAAATTGTCAGTGCCTTGGTAAAAGGACCCACATTTGTCCGCTCTTGCCAGAAACTTACAACAGACGACAGAGTGCATCTGAGTTCCATCAAAGTCAAAACAGGTAAGATGTTTTTGCACTGAGCTAAAAACGTTCGCTTTCGTTTGAGCTTGTAGTTATCCTTCGCTGCCTTCTGTGCTTGAGTGATTCGTGCAAGTTTTTAAATGTTTTATTGAACAACAATACCAGACCGCCACACGTCACATTACTGCTCAACTCTTGACTAGCCAACAGCACCCGCAACGTGCTGCAAGGTAGTTATTTGTGCGTGGCAGATTACGAAAAAACTGGAAGATGTCAAGTTTATAATGCAATTCTCAATTTCTTGAGAATTGTAAGTCACTGTCCGAATGGGATGGTCTGGGGCTCTTTTGCAGGATCCAGAGTCGATGACTTGCACAGAGTGGCACCCCCGAACCAAAATGGCTACCACCGCATTGCAGCCCCATGCAGTACCCTCTGTTGTACACCTAGTTGGTCAGAGGTTCATCCTACAGCAAGATAATGACCCAAAGCATACCTCCAAGCTATGTCAGAATTACCTTAGAAGAAAAGAGTATGACGTTTGGCTTTAAATCAGGGAATGGCCAGCATTGTCTCCAGACTTAAACCCCATCAAACTGATTTGGGATAAACTAGGCAGAAGGGTGACAGCAAAGCAGCCTACAAGTCTAACAGATTTGTGGGAACTTCTGCAACAGTGTTGGGAAGAACCTTCCGAACAATATTTGATTTCCATTGTAGAAAGAATGCTGCAAGTTTTTTCGGCTTTTAGGCCTACAAAATGGTGGCTAAATGGTAGATTACATTTTGTTCCATGTTTTCTTTTCTCTCCAATTGTTTATTTGTTATATGCTTTAATTTCAGAGTACATTAAGACATTAAATTGTGTGAATTTCAATAAAAACTTGGAAAAATTGATGTGTTCTAAGTCTTTTGACCGGTAGGTATTATTACAACCAGTGTGCCCTGCCAATCCAAGGGCCCCGTGAATCATATCCACCTTTCCATGCATTAGCTACGGCCCTGCCACTAGGCAGAGGTGTGTATAAAAAAATAATTATAATAATCATAATAATATAAAAATTTAAATTATTATGCTGTGTTCACCAGTAATGGAAAGTTCCTAATTAAGACATTAATTTCCAAGACTAATTTCATTGATCACTGGTTAGTGATGAACCCTTTACCTGGTCATTTAGGTCTACATTAGAAACTTCCCATAACTGGTGAACACAGATGAACACAGCTGAGTACTTTTTACAACTGTGCCACTAGGCAACTCTGCTGCAACATTTTTGATTGACTTTGTGGTGTGTGCAACATTTGTCCAAATCTCTACGTCCCAGTGTCTAACTCTGTTTGAAGTTCTCTGGGCTATGACTCCACGACACTACATTCTGCTGACAGACAAACCATCATAACATCTAAACTTCTGACACTGGATAAGAACGCAGCATCAAAAACAGGCTATGGCGTTGGTATTAGAGAATTAAGAGGTTTTACAGCTTAAATGTTCCTCGTGAGTCAGAATTTCATCCTTAGTCTCCTTCAAAATGCCTCAGATATGACTTAGAAAGGCTCAGAAGTAAGATATCTTTATGAATTATTATATAATTTACATTTGTTGAACACTAATGTCATATTACATCCTAGAGAGAGCTGTCTGGCTGTTGGTTTTTGGTGTTATATTGAGTTATATTGGGTAATAAAAAGGGCTTTGTACACTATTTGGGTAAGGAATTCTTTCGCCAGTTATCTTTGAGTCATTTTTTGTCTTTGTGTGATCGTGTCAGTTTCAGTGGGAAAATGTTTAAGTGCAAGTACAGTCACAATGCATAACACAGGGGTATTTATATAATATATATTTAACCTCCAAAAAGGACACCTATACTTCTTTACATAGTCCATTGTTTTGGGAAACCTGAGTGTGTTTATATGTGAAAAATACAGTTTTTGCTCATGAAAAACATAATAAAATGAGTTTGTTTACTTTCAATGAACCTCCTTAGCCTTTCATTGCATAGTTAAGTACTAATTATTCATCTTCTTCATCATGACATCATTTTTTGAAACAAATATTTTTTTCAGTCTACAACTGTAATTCATTAGTAGTTTCTATAAGCATAAATATAAATTATGAATTTGTTAGAATACATTTTCACCATGTGTTGAAGCCCTGTCTCAGAAACAGAGTTTACTCCTCTCTCTGCCATATACTCAGGTACCGATATTCCCCTGCGTCCATCTCTGTCATGATGTTAACAAGGATGAAGTCTGTTCTTTGTATTCCCCTTTGAACTGGTCCACCACTATGCATCTGAACCCCTCTTCCCTTACCGACTTCTTTCTTTGGTCCATTCTTGCAAATAGCAACTCATACTGTAGGTGACCTCTTCATGAATAACAGTTCACTGCTGATTAAACAATTGCGTCAAGAGATTTTGTATATGTTAACAGAGTTTCACATTCAAGATAGTAGTTTGTATCAGCTATGCCCAAATTTATATATTTTGTTTGGCATTAATTTCTTAACAGAGTATTATGTTTTTAGTACAGTTGTATTTACTCTCATGCAAAACTGTGCTTAGCATTGAAATTTTGTGTGAATGCAATTGAAAATTACTAACTGTTCCGCAAACAAAGAACACTGCTATGCTCATTACTGGCAGTTTAAATGATCAACTGGTCTCCAGTTTCATTAAAAGTATTTTAACAATGAGAAAAACTGTACAATGTAAATGTCTTCCAAAAATATGTTTTAGTGTAAATTAATTCCGACATATTATTGTTAAGAATAAACTATAAATTACACCAAGACTTAGGACACTCAGTTAAATCCTGACATTCAAACTTGAATTAATGAAATCAGCATTGACTCTTGATACCAATGGTTATAATTAGTTTAGAGCTGACACGTAGGGAATAGGTGGTGGAGTAACCATCATTCTCAAAAATATTCTGTTTCTACAGTATATAGAAATCCATTCCCAAAACCACATTAGCAACTAAAACAAAGAAATGTGGGTATCGCATAGGGGCTCACCAGGTGTTGTCCAACTTGACAGAGGAAAATGTTTCTGATAGTGATAATGAATTTCCTCCCCCTGCTTTCATGCCTGTTAGTCGCATAACGTAACTCTCCTGCTTCCTGCCTTTTGCCAACCTTTCTTTCTTTTCTTACTTTTTAATTTTCTTTTAATCTTCTTTAAATCTTTTACATTTGTTTTATTTTTGTTCTATAATTGTTTTAATCATATTTTTACAATTTTATGTAATTCCTAAAAGAGGAGCTAAGCATAGTTCTTTTGTATTTTTGAGTGATTTTTTATGATGAAGGAGCTAAGACAGCTGTTGGAGGAACGGATCAACCGCTTAGAAGACTTAGTCACCAGAGCGCTCCCTATCCGGAAGGTGAATTAACAAATGCTAATGCTAACATAGCAAAACAGGCTAACCTAAGGCTAGAGAACTCTAAAGACTTCCCTATACTTGATAGAACGAAGTCAAAACTGGTGAACAGATCAGAGCAATTTCAGAGCGAACGGCTGAATGAGACGATAACAGCTTGAAATACGTGAGAGTGAACAATTCATTGACTCTGTAGCAGCTACTCTAGGGGTTGAGCTACCAAATGCTAATGGACAGACACAAATTGGTATACAAGGTATTACTTCAAATCTTGACCACTCTGTCACGGACCTGGCTGACACTCTCCCCTGGACACGTGCTAATGCCACTGGATTAACTGCAGAGGCTTTCAAACCAGCCTTCCCCAATGACACTGACACATCTTACTGGCACAGCACCGGGGCTAGACCGAAGGCATCAACTCCAGCGGGGACTTGGTCTGATGTCGTGCGCCGCAGAGGCAAATCCAGCAAGAAATCAAATAAGAGAGCACCAACCCTCAATCCACCACCTGA
>JACXGI010003165.1:0-65222 GCA_016801175.1 Esox masquinongy | reverse complement strand
CGTGGCAATATTTGCCCACTCTTCTTTGCAAAAGCACTCCAAATCTGTCAGATTGCGAGGACATCTCCTGTGCACAGCCCTCTTCAGATCACCCCACAGATGTTCAATTGGATTCAGGTCTGGGCTCTGGCTGGGCCATTCCAAAACGTTAATCTTCTTCTGGTGAAGCCATGCTTTTGTGGATTTGGATGTGTGCTTTAGGTCGTTGTCGTGCTGAAAGGTGAACTTCATCTTCAGCTTTCTAACGGACACCTGAAGGTTTTGTGCTAAAATTGCCTGGTATTTGGAACTGTTCATAATTCCCTCCACCCTGACTAAGGCCCCGGTTCCAGCTGAAGAAAAACAGGCCCAAAGCATGATGCTGCCACCACCATGCTTCACTGTGGGTATGGTGTTCTTTGGGTGATGTGCAGTGTTGTTTTTGCGCCAAACATACCTTTTGGAATTATGGCCAAAAAGTTCAACCTTGGTTTCATCAGACCATAACACATTTTCCCACAGGCTTTTAGAGGACTTGATGTTTGTTTTTGCAAACTTTCACATGTAGCACACAGCCAGTACTTGCCAGAAATTCCTGCAGTTCCTTTAATATTGCTGTAGGCCTCTTGGAAGCATCCCTGGCCAGTTTTCTTCTTGTCTTTTCATCAATTTTGGAGGGACGTCCAGTTCTTGGTAATGTCTCTGTTGTGCCATATTTTCTCCACTTGACGATGACTGTCTTCACTGTGTTCCATGGTATAATCTAATCTAATGCTTTGGAAATTCTTTTGTACCCTTCTCCTGACTGATATCTTTCAACAATGACATCCCTCTGATGCTTTGGAAGCTCTCTGCGGACCATGGCTTTTGCTCTGAGATGTAACTAAGAAAATGTCAGGAAAATCCTACTAGAACAGCTCAACTCTATTTGTGATTAATCAGAGTCACTTTAAATGATGGCAGGTGTGTAAAGACTTCTATTTAACATGAGTTTGAATGTGATTGGTTAATTCTGAACACAGCCACATCCCCAGTTATAAGAGGGGGTGCACACTTATGCAACCAGGTTATTGTAAGGTTTTTATTTTTAATTTTTCCCCCTCGAAGATTTCAGTTTGTTTTTCAATTGAATTGTTCACATTATAGGTCACATTAAAAGTGGAAAAAGTTCTGACATGATTTAACTTTTTCTCATTCTTTTACATCACAAAAACCTAGCATTTTCACAGGGGTGTGTAGACTTTTTATATCCACTGTATGTTTTAAATAGCCATATAATAGCCTATATTTAAACAGCAATAAAACACAAACCAACAAATGTTTTTTATTTAAATTAGTCAGCAGAATGAACGCTTCAAAATTTTTGCGAAATTAGCATATAGGCTACAACTAGGGCTGTCGTAAATATTACATTATTGCCTGATCACAATAATTTGAGCCAGATCACATTTTATAGACAACTATCTTTTTTGCACAATATTGGGATTACAAAATCATGTTTCCAATCTGAATAAGGGATTTTGTCTGTGGCCACCACCTGCAAAACCATTCTTTTTTGGGGGGGGTTGTCTTGCTGTTGCCACTCCAGTGCATCTGTTGTCACTTCCATTTGCACCAAAACAGTTGACACTGATTCACAATCGCTTATGCTTCCTAACAGGACAGATTGATATCCTTAAAGTTTAAGTGACTTGGTGTAATACTGTGATGATTATGTGTTGCTGGCATCAAATTCAAAGTAGACACATACTTTTCAAGAAACAATAAGATGTCTCAGTTTTAACATTTGATATGTTGTCTTTGTACCATTTTCTATTGAACATAGGGTTAAAATTATTTGCACATCATTGCATTCTGTTTCTCTTTGCATTTTACACAGCATTCCATGTTTTTTGGAAACGGTGTTGTATAATATGATCAGGAATGTTGGTGTTGTTTGCATATATGTGCAAAAACACTCCCAGACATGTCATTGATCAATAACGACCATGTTTTTGGACATAATGGGCTGGTTCATTTAACATTTTAAAGAGCTTCATCCATAGATGCCAAATATAAAATAACGTTGAGATCTGGGGTTTTTTTCCATTAGGAAAAAATAAGGACTAACGCTAACAATTACAATAAGGTTGCACCAGTGAATTGCTAAAACCCTAATAAGGTAGAGTCCATGGCGGAAACTTGATTAAACTAAAAAATGATTCCTTTATCACAAGCCGATGATAATGACTATACTCTCTCTTGGATAATATCTCTTCAACAGCAAGGCATAAGAGACACTGGTAAAACCTGAACTACCACTTACACAACAAGTACACAGTCAAAGACTTCAATGCGCTCAAATATTCCAGTTTACTGTCAATGATAGTTGGGCTGGTTAGTGCCAGCATTAACCCTTTATATAGGTGGTAAATTAATTAATGCCATGATGTAACTAAAAATAGGACATTAAGTTAGTCATTGGCTACCTACTGTAATACTTCAATGAAAGATTTGTAAAACCAAGTTAGCCAGCTAACATTTTATCTGTAACTACTTGGATAGACAGCTTAATAAGGTAACTATCCGGGGCACACTAAGCAGTGCTCATGCACAAAAAGGCCAATTAGGCAGGCATAAAAAAATATGTTCAATTTCTTAAGAATTGACCAATCACAATAGACCATGTATCCCGCATGGTGATCCCGCGAAGAGTCTGAAAAGCCCTTTTGAGTCATCCGGCATGGAACAGAAATAATTTCTAAATAATTTTCTAACAGAATAAAAAAAAATAGAAGTTAATGTCTTGAAACAAGCAACACTTAGTGATTTGAAGGTACAGCCAGTGTCTAAAACATTGTAGTATACAGTTGTGCTCATAAGTTTGCATACGTGCCAGAAATTGTGAAATTTTGGCATTGATTTTGAACATATGACTGATCATGCAAAAAATCTGTATTTTATTTAAGGATAGTGATCATATGAAGTCATTTATTAACACATAGATGTTTGGCTCCTTTTTAAATCATAATGATAACAGAAATCACCCAAATGGCCCTGATCAAAAATTTACATATCCTTGAATGTTTGGCCTTGTTACAGATACACAAGATGACACACACACGTGAAAATGGCAATTAAAGGTGAATTTCCCACACTCGTGGCTTTTTAAATTGCAATTAGTGTCTGTGTATAAATAGTAAATGAGTTTGTTAGCTCTCACATGGATGCGCTGAGCAGGCTAGATACTGAGCCATGGGGAGCAGAAAAGAACTGTCAAAAGACATGTGTAACAAGGTAATGGAACTTTATAAAGATGGAAAAGGATATAAAAAGATATCCAAAGCCTTGCAAATGCCAGTCAGTACTGTTGAATCATTTATTAAGAAGTGGAAAACTCTGAGATGTCTTGACACCAAGCCAAGATCTATACCACCTGCAAAAATTCAGGGCCTCATAGACAACTATTACAAAAGATTGCACACTGTCATTGATGCTAAAGTGGGCAATACACAGTATTAAAAACTAAGAGTATGCAGACTTTTGTACAGTGGTCAGTGTACAAAGTTTTTTCTTTGTTGCCATGTTTTGTTTTATGATTGTGCCATTCTGTTATGACCTACGGTTGAGTGGGAGTCCCATAAGAAATAAAAGACAATAAAAGTTTTGCCTGCTCACTCATGTTTTCTTTACAAATGGTACATATATTACCAATTCTCCAAGGGTATGCAAACTTCTGAGTTCAACTGTATACTAATTTTATGTGACGCCGTTTGCTACGATTCTGCCTTTGCCAGTAGTTAGGCTCTCAACTCCTGAGCAATATTTAAGAGCAGACGTCTTTGCTAGCTGCTGCAGTGTGAACTCAAACTGACATTGTTTTGTTAAATCCTTTGGGGGGGGGGGTTCAATTTCTAACGAAAGGAGATACAAATGATCATGTGCAAAGAAAATCGAACTTTCCAGGTGGCCTATATGGTGCAGTTTGCAGCTGCCAATTCTGTTTATTTTTGCATACAATCAAGGGATTAGTCCAATTATGAAAGTAAACTACAAAAATAATTACAAAACTGCTAAGACACCACTGGGATATTTTGATGGAGCACCAGCATGAAAAACTATGAAGGAGGACAACGCGTGCCCATCGGTAAGAGTGACGCGTCTTATTCACCATTTCTTCCGAACCAAAAATTGCAGAAGTTGGCAATTGGGATATTGCACATGTCAATACCGTTATTTTGATCATAATTCGATTAATCATGCAGCCACTGTGCTTACATTTATTGTAGTTGCTAGCTGAGTATCCATACACACACTGCTGATGTAAGATGGGCTTTCTAATGTAAATGTAATTGACTGAAACTGAAACTTTACGTTTGCTATATATTTTAGTACGAGGCTTTGCATTGCGGTAGTTTAGCTGACCTTAGAGGGGAGTTGTACAAAACATGCCACCAGTGGATCATCTCTAACTTATCAAAGCAAATAATGGGTTCTTTAAAAACTGAAGCAGAACTTGTGTACTGTCTGTGAGCACCTCGTGTGCCTTTGTCATATTCTTCAGACTGTCAGCAACATCTGGCCGGACTGAATGCTGCCATGTTATATCACAGACTTTAAATATATATTTGGAATACTGCATGCATTTAACTCAGAGTTCTACGTTTTAACATTGACTTGTTGCTGTCACTGTCAAATTTGACTAGTAAGATAATTAGGCTTTGTTTTATTGTGTGTAAATGAACATAGGCAAGATGGCCTAGTGATTAGGCTATAGGGCCAGTAACCAAAAGGTTTTCAGCATTTGCCTTGTGCATTTCCAATGCGAAAAGAATGAATTGTTTTGTAACCCATTTAGGTTCTGGCTCCAACCCAACCATATGGTTCTGTTGTTTTTGCTACGGAGTTAGTTCAGATCCAGAATCCTTGCAAAGAAGAAACTAACTTCTACGTGTGCAAGGGCAAGAAATCTATTTAGCCCTGTACAGGGACATCATAAGATTTTATACTCACAAACGGAACAATACCCCCGATTTTTACAACTTGTCTTTTTAAAATGTTGTTTTAAATATAACCACTCCCTAACCACAGGAACATCATTCCTAATTTTAATAAATTAGATGTAACTTTAAGGATGTAGAATCTAGTGACAACCCTGTCCGAGTGGGCGGGAGACCAGACAGGGCTAGCTGGTAAACGCTAAATAGCAGCTCGCTGTAAAACATAACGAACGACAGCTGGCTTGCAAATGCAATCTTAACTAGAAGTACAGTTAGCTCAAAGGCGCAAGTTAGCCCTTTCCGTATCTAGAAAACTCCGTGGGTACAGTACTCCGCATAACAAGTCAATTTCGATTGATGGCTTGAGGGTAACAAATCACGTAGTACTGCTAATAATTAATAACAAACATACAACCACAACGTTGGTTGTTACCAAACAATTTTCCCACTGTGTCTGTCAGAAGACTGACCACACACACACACACACACACACACACACACACACACACACACACACACACACACACACACATCTGTCCGGCCTCGGCTTCCACGCCCTACTCAGCCTGACTACGCGTTGTCTTGGTCTGCCGCTAACAAAGGTGATGCAACCGAGGCTAATGGATTTAGCTAACTATCTAGGTATCGTTATCGAGAGCTGAGTTCTAAACAATAAGCAATGACCAGTTATGGTGTAGCGACAGTTAACTTGTATATCTAGATAGCTACCGCTGTACAGTAACTAGCTAATGTCAACAGGTTAACGTCGTTAGTCTGGCTAGCAAGTCTCCCTAGTAGTAGTAAAGCCAGGACGTTTGGATTTCACCAGCTAGTAGAAATTCGATTAATAGTTAACGCGTTATTTAAACTTAAAGCCAAACGTTGATTGTGATAACAATGTTACATTACCGTCACTGCCTATGGACAAGCTATCAGTTATAAATGTCCCGGATCATCATCAGTTAGCCACAGGGCGCAGCTACAACTGAACTTGCACAAAATCCGGCGCATTGGATCTGGTTACACACCGTAACGTTAACCTACTGAACACTCAACCGGCACATTTTTTAAATTCATAAAGCAAAACGATCCACAAAACAAAAAACACTAGATCCTCACCCAAATCTTGGATTCGGACGGCTTGGGAATCCTGGATCACCTCCTGATATTAAACCCGCCGTGTCATGGGTGTATTTCTCGTGAGAGAAATGTGTTCGGAAAAAAAAGATAACGCTCCCTGACACACACAAGCAGGGGAAATGCAGGAATGTGACGTAGCTGGTTTGGTGACAGGCCATGTGCACGTGGAGGTTTGAATTCTGGGATCTAGAGTTCGGTATGACAATAAAACTGGACTCAAATTAGCAAAATGCAAACGTAAACATGCTGTGTATTACTATTCCAATGAGGTACTCAACTGAACAAAGACACATTTTTATCAGAATACTTCAGAAGTATTTTGTAAAACACAAAACAAGGCTTTCTAAAGTCTCTCCAAAGCAGTTAAATATGTTGTCCAAATATATGTAACAAAATTACTGCCCCTCTGGCCATACTGTGTGAACATGACTTAGAAAGTAAAAGTATGATAGAAAGATATTAGACAATCTCCATTTCAATTTATTTTGAGTCTATTCTCTAAACATTTGGATTTGAAATAAAACTTAAACTTATTAAGCTTATATTTGAGGGTGCATGTTCGCAACCCCCCCCCCCATTCAAAAGTCTGTGACCCACTTACGCTATTAGTATTTTGAGTATTTTCCCGGTGATGCTCTGCTAGGCCCGTACTTCAGCAGTCCATTTTTTTATTTGTTTTAGTATATTTTTGCTTTTAAGATGCATTCCAGGATTTTTGTGCACTGATTGTAAGTGGCCCTGCTGATCTAAAACAAGTCTCTAAATATTGTATAACGACATGTGTGTGCCATTTTGCACTGCATGACATCATAACCCCTTCAGAATTTTATGGCTGACTGAGATATGATTGTGATTCTACAACCCCGTTTCCAAAAAAGTTGTGACTCTTGGGTGAGGAGGAGAACGCAACCACCCAAGATCACACACACCGGATAAGGGCCTACTAAAAGGGGGTGAGTGTTCTGACGGAATGTGGAACAATGAGAAACAGACAACCAAGTAGACGTTACCCAACTGCTGGAGTTTTATTGTCTATCTATATATTTAAAAATTATATCATAGATAACAAAACAACACAGCTAAACAAGGGAAGGAGGGCAGCAGGTGAAAGGGGTAGGAGTAGGGTAGTGCCAACGGTCTGTCTAATCAAATAAATAATACAAAAGGACCCTGAGCTTCCCTACACCTCTAAACCTTCCTGCCACAAGCTAACCTAACACACAACTTACCTCACTGCTACAAAAACCACTGGGCGACAGTGTATATAACAGTGGGTTACCGACGGGTATATGTAAACCCCAGGGTGTCTACCTAACCCTACTCCATAGAGGTCTGGGATAGGGAGAAGGTTTACACATACACAAGCACAAACCTCTCTCTTACTTACACAAACAGCAATCTAACCTACTAACCTAACACTAACTCAGATTCTAATACAAAGATTTCACACACACTCTCACAAACAAATGACAAGCTAACCAAACACAAACTGAATGTCTTTATAGGGCAGCAAGCCGCTCAGGGTTGGCTGGTGGAGATTGATGATGGAATTGATGGTCACACCCACATCATCAGCAGCAACTCACCACACCTGGGGAAGGAACAGAGGAGAGACAGCAGAGACAGCACACACACAACAGAAACAGTACACAGAGGACGTAACACTCTGCATACTCAAAATATCAAATGCTGAAACTGAGACATTTTGAAAAGATTATTCCAGAGAGGATGGGTCTGCCAGAAGTGAGGATGTGGAGGGGTTCACCAATCTGTGAAAGACTGTACAGGCAAATAGTGCAAAAATTTAAGAATAACACTTCTCAACGTAAAATTGCAAAGAGTTTGGGGATCTCATCATCTACGGTACATAATATCATTAAACGATTCATAGAATCTGTAGAAATCTCAAGAAACAAGGGACAAGGCCGAAAACCAATATTGGATGGCCGTGATCTTCGGGACCTCAGGCAGCACTGCATTAAAAACAGACTTGATTCTGTAGTGGAAATCATTGCATGGGCTCAGGAACACTTCTGAAAACCATTGTCTGTGAACACAGTGCGTCGCTGTATCCACAAATGCAAGTTAAAACTCTACCATGCAAAGAAGAAACCCTATATAAACAAGATCCAGAACCGCCTGCCTTCTCTGGGCTCAAGCTTATTTAAGATGGACTGAGGTGAAGTGCAAAACTGTCCTGTGGTCTGACAAATCAAAATTTGAAATTATTTTTGGGAATTATGGATGCCACATACTCCGGACTAAAGAGAGGGACCATCCGGGTTGTTATCAGCGCACAGTTCAATAGTCAGCAACCGTGATGGTATGGGGTGCATTAGTGCACATGGCATGGGTGACTTGCACATTTGTGAAGGCACCATTAATGCTGAACAATATATACAGGTTTTGGAGCAACATATGCTGCCATCCAGACAGCGTCTTTTTCAGGGAAGGCCTTGCTTATTTCAGCAAGACACAATGCCAAACCACATTCTGCACATATTACAACAGCATGGCTCCGTAATAAAAGAGTCCGGGTGCTAAACTGGCCTGCTTGCAGTCCAGATCTTTAACCCACTGAAAACATTTGGCGCATTATGAAATGAAAAATACGACAAAGGAGCCCCCAAACGGTTGAGCAGCTGAAATCCTATATCTAGCAAGAATGGGAATACATTTCACTTTCAAAACTACAGAAATTGGTCTCCTCAGTTCCCAAACGCTTACAGAGTATTGTTAAAAGAATAGGTGATGCGACACAGTGGTAAACATGCCCCTGTCCCAACTTTTTTGAAACATGTTGCTGGCATCAAATTCAAAAAATGTGTTTTTCCAAAAACAATAACATTTCTCAATTTCAACATTTGATATGCTGTCTTTGTACTATTTTCAATTAAATATAGGGATACATTTGCACATCATAGCATTCAGGTTTTATTTGCATTTCATGAGGCGTCATAACTTTTTGGAAATGTGGTTGCACCAGTGTACTTAAATTATGCACATATAAACAACATATTACACATTCAGCCAAAACTGAGAGTTTAAAAAAGGATTGTTTTTGCAAAAGGCCTGGACAGCATATTTTAATCTCATCTTCAATAAATGGAAGGCTTGTTCAATTGGATGTAAATCTCAAGATTTACTTGGCCAGTCAAGGAATGCTCTTTTTTGTGCAGCTCAAAACTCCATTGTTGCTATAGCTGTATGTTTGAGGTCATTATCTAGCTATCTGATGAAGCGCCATCCAATTCGTTTCTAGGCATTTGCTTGTACTTTAACTGGCAAGATATTGCTGTGCACTTCAGAATTAATTATACTGCTGCTGTCAGTATTTACTTCTTCAACAAGTGAACCAGTTCCAGTGGCAGGCATTCTTGACATCACTGGTACATGGTCATTTTTGTCTCATCTGTCCACAATACTTTATTTTCAGAAATCTGCAGGCTCCTATATACTTTTTAGCAAACTGGAACATGGTAATCCTGTTTTTAATACTAACCCGGCTTGCACCTTGCAGTGTTTCCTCAGTAGTTCATCTTCTGCAGGTTTCCTCGGTAGTAAGCCTTCTGCAGGTGGTAATGACTGACATATCCATGCCTGGAGAGTGTTCTGGATCTGTTGGGCAGTTATTTATGCTTTTTCTTTATTATGGCAAGTATTCTTTCAGTCATCCACTGTAGACATTTTCCTTGGACTATGAGGTCAGTTGCAATAACAGAGGTCATGCATGCTTTCTTTCTTTTTAAGGATATTCCAAACTGTTTATCTTGGTAAGCTAAGGTTTTGGCTGCCTTATTTTTTGTTTTCATTTGCATTTTTTGTATTTCTTAATTTTTTTGTTATTTTGTTACTTTTACCCTGTTTTCTCACACATTTGGTAATATCCAATTCATGATGAAGGCCTTCCTTTATTGAAACAACCCCCAGCTGACTCAGGTCAGTTGTTGTCTAAATATGTGTCTTCCTAAACACGTCTGATGTTGTTCTAGTTCTTATCACGCTTCTGCAGACATTTTCTTGTTCTTTGATTAATTTTGTTTTCAGCATCATAATGGCTTCTGTGTCACAAAGCTTAGATTCAAGTCTAGAAACTGAAAGATCACTTATGCCCGCACAAATAATGTGAAGCAACACAGCGATGTATTGCTGATTAACCAGAAATAATAGTTAAGAAAATTGTCCCATTACTTATGGTACCCTGAAAAAGTGTGGCAATGTATAAAAAGTGATGTCATTTCTAAATTGTAAAAACCAATATGAACAAAAAAATATCCTAAATTAAAACTTTGACACAAATACTTTAATAACTGGAACTGCGTTAACATAGTGTTTGATTTCAAATCCAAACTTTGGAGTATAGAGCCAAAACAAAAAATATTGCTTCAGAGTTCAATTAATTATGGGGACGGGCAGTATTTCTGGTATATCCATTTGAAGTCAGTCTATATGTCTATATCACTTTCCTGAAATACGGTCCAATGTGTTTTGCAATGATATTACTTTTTATAGAGTTTTTTGTTTGCTTAAGAATATAATAATAAAAATGTAGTTTTTGTGGGGCAGAACTTATTAGAATATTAATTCCCATCATGCCTTGCAAGTATTTCTATTTACAACATTAGCATGTGGTATCAAGAGAAAAATATAGTTGCATAGCAACAATAGACGGGGTCCTCCAATATGATGAGTATAGGAAAATGGTCGGGTAGGGTACACTCACACTGTATATTTTTGTATAGTCATATAGACCTCTGACTCAACAGTCCAATGTCTAAGCTGTGTGTGTGCCTGTTTATGTGTCAAAGAGAAAGAGAACATAGAAGTATATTGAGTATATACAAAGTACTGCAATAGAGTCTCAATATGGTAAGTATAAGAAAATATTCAGGTAAGTGACATTTGTGTCCACGTGTGTGTGGTAATATAGACCTCTGAGCCAACAGATTACTTCCTAAGACAATAGAAAGACAAGCACTGAGAGTGAAAGAGGCAGTGGTAAGGCAGTGCTACGTCTATGGGTAATTGTTGCAAGTGTATGTATGCGAGGGAATGGTATTTTGAGCAAAAGGTAAAAGAATGAGACAGTGTCAGATATACATTGAGGGCAAGATGTTTTTTTGAAGCATTGTATTATTGAAAACGTAGATGTCATTGTTCAACATGTTCTTCCGGATCACACTATATGGGGAGATGTATGAGGCAAAGGACAATGAGCATAGAGGGAAGCAGATATTTATTAAACAATTAAATAATAAAAACAACAGGAAGTAGAACACAGTAGAAACTATATGAAAAAGACTAAAAATCTATGGATGAAACAAAAAAAACAACAGGAATAAAAATATAGTACACACCATAGAGAAGTAGTTCAAAAAACAAACAGGGAATAGTGTAAGGAGCGAATTGGAGTAGAGAAGTCAGTGCGAAAACTAAGAAAGGGCAAAAAAAATAAACAGTAGAAACTGGTATAAAAAAGACAAAAAAACCTATGGATGTAACAGAATAAAAACAACAGGAATAAAAATATAGTACACACTATAGGAAAATGGTTGAAAAAACAAACAGGGAATAGTGTAAGGAGTGAACTGGAGTAGAGAAGTCAGTGCAAAAACTAAGAAAAAAATAAAAAATAAACAGGAAGAATAAACAAGGCTTCTGCAGAGTAAGCCTCAAATGGTGAAGTAAGTGGATGTAAGTAATTAAGCAAAAGTAAGATGTTGGCAAACAAACAATATAAAAAGGCAATATGAAACTAGAGCAGTACATTTCCTGAAGAAAATGTGTTGTATTACCAATGACAGGTCATAAAAGTGTTACCAATGACAGGTCTCGTGTCTGTAGCTTGAACGGTTCAAAATATACAGCCTAATAGTTAATTAACGATTATTACACTAAGTAGTATATGTAAAATCAATAAATGTTTCATCATATGAACTGGGGAAAGCTTGAACGTGTCACCCAAAGTTGGTTTTGTGTCTGTAGCTCGAACGGTTCAAAAGATACAGCCTTGTAGTAAATTAATACTAATTACGCTAATTAGCATACGTAAAATCGATAAACGTTTCCTAATTTGAAGTAGGTAAAGCCTAAAATGGTGAACCAAAGTTGGTTTTGTGTCTGTAGCTCTAACAGTTCTAAAGATACAGCCTAATAGTTAATTAACTCTATTTACGCTAATCAGCATGCGTAAAATCGATAAATGTTTCATCATATGAACAGGGGATAGCCTAAAAGTGTAAAATTAAGTTGGGTTCCTGTCTGTAGCTTGAAAGGTTCAAAAGATACAGCCTAGTATCAATCAATCAAATTTATTTATAAAGCCCTTTTTACATCAGCAGTTGTCACAAAGTACAAAACACCCAGTCTTAAAACCCAAGGAGCAAACAACAGTAGTGTTGAATTTCAGTGGCTAGGAGAAACTCCCTAAGAAGGCGGAAATTTAGGAAGAAACCTAGAGAGGACCTAGGCTCAGAGGGGTGACCTGTCCTCTTCTGGCTGTGCCGGGTGAACATATTAAGAGTACAATTTGTAATAATTAATAAATGCATGTGGGCTGAGTCCAGAGTCTATTTAAACTTAGTCCAGGTTGGAAGCATGACCAGATGGACAAGGACAGGGACAACACAGGGGACGGGGGAGGTGTCAGCACAGTAGCAGCTAAAATCGTCAGGTATCATCTTGATCTGCAACACAACCAGGAGGACTTTGGACAGGGACCGCAATGGGTCTTTCAAGCCTGGTACTCCTCAGGTGTGGGCCAAGACCTCATATCCTCCTAAGTTTAAAACGGCAGGAGACAGGGAAAATTTAGAAAATGCATTCCTTAGATCTACAGGGATTTATAGTGGAGAAGGAGAACTGACCCTGCTCCCCCAGCACAATAATATAGCAGCGTAAGACCTTGGGGCTGAGACAGTTAATTAATGCTAATGATGCTAATTACCATATGTAAAATCGATAAACGTTGCCTAATCTGAAGTAGGGATAGCTTAAACATGTGGAACAAAGTTGGTTTCCTGTCTATAGCTCGAATGGTTTTAAAGATACAGCCTAATAGTTAATTAACACTAGTGGTCATTAGAGTTAGCATAAAGGGCTAAATTTGTGAAGTCAGTTCAGTCGAGCAACTAGTTTCATTGTCAGCCCTGTTCAGAAGTATGGCCTAGAGTCTGGAAATATACTGGCGAGTTAATCTGATGTACGGTTCAAGCAAACAAATTTATTTATATAGCACAATTCATACATAGAAGCAATTCAATGTGCTTTGCAATGAAAAGAAAAATATAAAAATGCAACAGAATAAAAAACAGTCAGATTGTTACAATTCTACCATCCTCCAGGGGGACCCCGGTATCTCAATCCTTGCACTCCAGCACTAGGATGAACCCGTCAGTCCCTTTGTGAGATAATCTCTGCATCAATGTCTTACCCGGCTGTCTCCTGGGGGACATTTATGCCATGTCTTTACATGCATTTAAAATTCATCCTTAATGAATTACAGTTCCCAGAACTGTTTACTGAACCACCCCGGTATCTCAATCCTCGCGCTCCAGTGCTTGGATAAACTCGTCAGTCCTTTTGTGAGATAATACCCTACATCGATGTCTAAACAGCAGCACATGAAATTATCCGTCATCAGCAGATTGTTACATTTACACAGAGGTGATTCCTCTGATAGCACCAAAACTTGCATTACAGAAAAACGATTGGTAAAACATAGAAAAATAGAAATAGAATAACAACGAAATAATAATAAAACATTGACTCAAAGAAAGAAAGAAATATAAAAATACATCATAACAATAAAACATTGAATAAGAAAATAGAAATACTCCATGAGGAAGCTATGAAAGCTGTAAGGCTGTTGTTAAGTTTAAGCGCTGAGTCATAGGCGTGTGAAAAGAAGTGTTCTTAACCTGGATTTAAAAATTTATATGTTTGGGGCACGTTTAAGATCTTCTGGTAGTTTATTCTAGTTTTGAGCAGCATAGCTGCTAAACGCAGCATCGGCATGTTTAGTTTGGACTCTGGGCTCTACTAGCTGACCTGAGTTCATGGATCTAAGAGCCCTGCTCAGTTTGTAATTTTCAAACATATCAGAAATGTATTTGGGGCCTAAACCATTCAGTGATTTATAAACATAAAGCACCACTTGCAAATCTACTCTGTAACTGACTGGAAGCCAGTGCAAATGTGCTTTGTTCTTTTGGTCCTAGTTAATATTCTAGCAGCAGCATTCTGAATGAGCTGCAGCTGTTTTACAGTCTTTTTGGGAGTCCAGTTAAGAGGCCATTACAGTAGTCAACCCTACTAGAGATAAATGCATGGATGAGCTTCTCTTGGTCTTTTTGGGACACCAAGCCCTTGATTCTGGCTATATTTTTAAGATGATAGAATGCTGTTTTGGTGAACGCCTTGATGTGACTGATTAACGTGAGGTTAACGTGAGGTCCAGCTCTTTACTAATACATGTTCTCTTACCTTTGTTGCCAAACACAATAATCTCTGTTTTATCTTGGTTTAATTGTAGACAATTTTGGTTCATCCAGGTGTTCATGTGCTCTGTACAGTGACACAGTGAGTCTATTGAGCTGTTGTCATACTGTTCAAGAGCCATATATATCTGAGTATCATCTGCCTACCTATGGTAGATAATGTTGTTTTGTAGAATTTGGCCAGAGGTAGCATATAGGGATTGAACAGAAGCGGTCCGAGAACTGATCCCTGGGGAACTCCGCATGTCATAGCCACTCTATCAGATTCATGATTGCCAATGGTGACAAAGTAACTCTGGCTATCTAAATAAGACCTGAACCAATTAAGGACTGTCCCAGAGGGTCATACCCAATTTTCCAGCCTGTCTAGAAGTGTTCTATGATCTACAGTGTCAAATGCTGCACTGAGATCTAATAGAAACAGAAGTGTTTTATCCGAATCAGTATTCAGCCGTATATCATTGAAAACTTTAATCAGAGCCGTTTCAGTACTGCAGTGAGGTCGTTCGCCTGACTGAAATTTGTCTAAGAGACTGCTTGAGTTCACAAAATTGCTGAGTTGATTGAAGACAACCTTTTCAATGATCTTGGCTATAAAAGGAAGATTTGATACAGGTCTATAGTTGTTCAATATAGATGCATCCAGTGTTCTCTTTTTTAAAAGAGGTTTAATGGCAGCTGTTTATAGACATGTTGGGAAAATGCCTGATTTCAGAGAGCCATTAACTATTTATTGTAGATCCATTGTTATAGAGTTAAAAATAGTTTTAAAAAAGTCAGATGGCAGTGTGTCGAGACAACATGTGGAAGCTTTAAGATGTTGAACTGTTTCTTCTAGGGATTTTTGATCAATTGTATTAAAATGCGACATAATAACCAAGTTATGTCTTGGTGGTCGTGGTGACGGTAAAGAGTCCTTGTTAGACTGTGTAGTTCTGATGGCCCGTCTAATACTTAGATTTTTTTTATTAAAGAAACATGCAAATTCATTACATTTCACAGTGGACATGAGTTCTGTTGCTGTCTCCTTTAGGGGGTTTGTAAGCTTGTCGACCATGGCAAATAGAGTGCGGGTATTGTTGATATTCTTGTTGATCATTCCTGATAAATGTTGCTGTCTAGCCCTGCGTAACTCATAGTCGAAGCTACAAAGGCTTTGTTTATAGATGTCATAGTGGATTTGAAGTTTAGTTTTCCTCCACTTACGTTCCGCTTTCCTACATTCTCTTTTCAGGGTGCTTACCATCATGGTGTTTCTCCATGGTGCTTTCTGTTTGCTCATAGTTTTCTTCACCTTTACGATGCAACACGATCCATGACATTCAATATTTTGACGTTAAAATTATCCAGGAGTACATCAACTGACTCTGCACTTATTGTTCAAGAGATACAGTGCCTTGCAAAAGTATTCACCCCCCTTGGCTTTTTATCTATTTTGTCACATTACAGCCTTTAGTTCAATGTTTTTTTTAATCTGAATTTTATGTGATGGATCAGAACACAATTGTCTAAGTTGGTGAAGTGAAATGAGAAAAATATATACATAAAACTATATTTTAGAAATGAAAAACTGAAAATTGGCATCTGTGTATGTATTCACCTCCTTTGTTATGAAGCCCATAAAAAGCACTGGTGAAACCAATTACCTTCAGAAGTCACATTATTAGTGAAATGATGTCCACCTGTGTGCAATCAAAGTGTCACATGATCTGTCATTACATATACACACCTTTTTTGAAAGGCCCCAGAGGCTGCAACACCTAAGCAAGAGGCACCACTAACCAAACACTGCCGTGAAGACCAAGGAACTCTCCAAATAAGTAAGGGACAATGTTGTTGAGAAGTACAAGTCAGGGTTAGGTTATAAAAAAATATCCAAATCTTTGATGATCCCCAGGAGCACCATCAAATCTATCATAACCAAATGGAAAGAACATGGCACAACAGCAAACCTGCCAAGAGACGGCCGCCCACCAAAACTCACAGACCGGGCAAGGAGGGCATTAATCAGAGAGGCAGCACAGAGACCTAAGGTAACCCTGGAGGAGCTGCAGAGTTCCACAGCAGAGACTGGAGTATCTGTACATAGGACGACCATAAGCCGTATGCTCCATAGAGTTGGGCTTTATGGCAGAGTGGCCAGAAGAAAGCCATTACTTTCAGCAAAACAACAAAATGGCACGTTTTGAGTTTGTGGGAGACTCCCAAAATGTATGGAGGAAGGTGCTCTGGTCTGATGAGACTAAAATTGAACTTTTCGGCCATCAAAGAAAACGCTATATCTGGCGCCATCTCAACACATCACATCACCCAAAGAACACCATCCCCACAGTGAAACATGGTGGTGGCAGCATCATGCTGTGGGGATGTTTTTCAGCAGCCGGAACTGGGAAACTGGTCAAAGTTGAGGGAAAGATGGATGGTGCTAAATACAGGGATATTCTTGAGCAAAACCTGTACAACTCTGTGTGTGATTTGAGGCTAGGACGGAGGTTCACCTTCCAGTAGGACAATGACCCCAAACACACTGCTAAAGCAACACTTGAGTGGTTTAAGGGGAAACATGTAAATGTGTTGGAATGGCCTAGTCAAATGCCAGACCTCAATCCAATAGAAAATCTGTGGTCAGACTTAAAGATTGCTGTTCACAAGCGAAACCATCCAACTTGAAGGAGCTGGAGCAGTTTTGCAAGGAGGAATGGGCAAAAATCCCAGTGGTAAGATGTGGCAAGCTCATAGAGACTTATCCAAAGCGACTTGGAGCTGTGTTTGCCGCAAAAGGTGGCTCTACAAAGTATTGACTTTAGGGGGGTGAATAGTTATGCACATTGACTTTTTCTGTTATTTTGTCCTATTTGTTGTTTGCTTCACAATAAAAAAAAAGGAAAACATCTTCAAAGTTGTGGGCAGGTTCTGTAAATTAAATGATGCAAATCCTCAAAATCCATGTTAATTCCAGGTTGTGAGGCAACAAAACACGAAAAATGCCAAGGGGGGTGAATACATTTGCAAGGCACTGTAGCTAAGGCCTCCACAAACTGAGCATTGACACGCTCATTAATGTACCTTTTCTTAACTGACACAGAGTTTACTTGAACACCCAGGGTGATCAGTGATTCAAAAAAGACACAGAAATGATCAGACAGGGCCAAGTCTTCAATCATGACAGAGGAAATATTGAAACCTTTGGAGTGAGATCAAAAGTGTCAAATAGCGCAAAAAGTTCTTTGGCATTATTGTCAGGAATTATTATCTATGTGGATGTTAAAATCCCCTGTCATAATGAACAAGTTATAATCAACGGATATAACAGAGAGTAGTTCAGCAAAATCATCAATAAAATGTACAAAATATCATGGAAGTCTGTATTTGGTTAAAAACAAAATTTGGGGAGAACCCTTCAATGTAAAACAGAGTTATTCAAAAGAAATAAAATGTTGCATGACCGGTTGTGGTTGAGAGGGAGAGGGTGAGTGTGGCGGAGGGGGGGGGGTGGGAGTCGTTGAGCCCCGCTCAACAAGAAAGAGGTATTTTTTTTTTAGTTCAGGAGAAAGAGTTTTAAAAGCATTTATTAGCATTTGGTTGTGTTGAAAATGGACAGCTGCCATTTTGCCGTCTTTTGAGATACCAACAAACTAAAGCACATGGTCTTATATGGGGGTGGTATCTGGATGCACAGTGAATAGATGTAGGTTATTGTTCCAATAAAGAATTGCACGCATACACATTGTGCCTACATACACCGATCAGCCATAACAATATGACCACCGACAGTTGAAGTGAATAACACTGATAATCTTATTATCATGGCACCTGTCAGTGGGTGGGATATATTAGGCAGCAAGTGAACATTCTGTCCTCAAAATGATGTGTGACCTGCATAATATTGTGTAGGTCCCCCTTTTGCCGCCAAAACAGCACTGACCCGTCAAGGCATGGACTCCACTAGACCTCTGAAGGTGTGGTGTGGTATCTGGCAGCAAGACGTTAGCAACAGATCCTTTAAGTCCTGTAGGTTGTGAGGTGGGGCCTCCATGGATCGGACCAGTTTGTCCAACACCTCCCACAGAAAGGGTGCACATGGTCTGCAACAATGCTCAGGTAGGTGGTACGTGTTCATGTAACATCCACATGAATGGCAGGACCCAAGGTTTCCCAGCAGAACATTGCCCAAAGCATCACACTGCCTCCGCCGGCTTGCCTTCTTACCATAGTGCATCCTGGTGCTATGTGTCCTCCAGGTAAGTGAAGGTACATGCATACGGCCATCCATGTGATGTAAAATAAAACGTGATTCATCAGACCAGGCCACCTTCTTCCATTGCTCCGTGGTCCAGTACTGATGCTCACGTGCCCATTGTAGGTGCTTTCAGCAGTACAGGGATCAGCATGGGCACCCTGCCTGGTCTTTGGCTACGGAGCCCCATACACAACAAACTGCGATGCACTGTGTGTTCTGACACCTTTCAGTACCAGCATTGACTTTTTCAGCAATTTGAGCTACAGTAGCTCGTCTGTTGGATCAGACCACACAGGCCAGCCTTCGCTCCCCACATGCATCAGTGAGCCTTGACCACCCATGACCCTGTTGCTGGTTCACCGCTTTTCCTTCCTTGGACCACTTTTGATAGGTATTGATCACTGCAGACCGGGAACACCCCACATGGGCTGCAGTTTTGGAGATGCTCTGACCCTGTCGTCTAGCCATCACAATTTGGCCCTTGTCAAAGTCGCTCAGATCCTTACGCTTGCCCATTTTTCCTGCTTCTAACACATTGATGACAGAATGTTCACTTGCTGCCTAATATATCCCACCCACAGACAGGTGCCATGATAACGAGATTATCAGTGTTATTCACTTCACCTGTCAGTGGTCATAATGTTATGGCTGTTCGGTGTAAATGTATTTTCATCTGTTTAACTCTTTTTGGTTGCTACATTATTCCATGTGTTATTTCATAGTTTTGATGTCTTCACTATTATACTACAATGTGGAAAATAGTAAAAATAAAGAAATACCCTTGAATGAGTAGGTGTGTCCAAACTGGTACCTTATGTATTGCTATTTTATATCTCCTTGAGTAGGCCTTACGATGTATTTTTTCAAAAAAGTCCACAAGGGACCTCTTGTGGGTGCTTTATGAAATACAACTTCTATAATTCTGCAACGGCAGTCAGGCTGTGTAATATTTTGTATTTTGAGCTGTAATGTGTCATAAGTATAGCCAAATAAAATACATAATTTGTTGTAATTTTGCTAAAGAAGTTTGTTGCTGCTGTTTGTGCAATGTTCTGTATTCAAACAACCATCATATAGCTATGTTCCCCTGGTTTCTCACATTACCCCTAAAATATCTGTGAGTCATGTGACTTTGATTGAAAGATTTAGTCTTTCACTTTACAGCTTTACATTCTAATTGTTCCTCCAAATATGAGATGGTTATGGGTGGATGTTTTATAAACCATTTAACTATAATTTAAAAGAACCTAAAACTACTAAAATGTAGTGAATTAAATTACTGCCGGAAAACACTGAAAACCAACCTCATACTCTCTGTAAAACTACCTGATGCTGTCTCAACCAACCCCATGATTTTTGACAACCAACTCCATGTGTCAACAGACCCCTTGTTAGGCCTGTTGGATACAAAGGAACAGACAGAGTGTTCTTGCTGGCTTATAAGTACCTGTTGAAATAAGATGATAATGATTGAAATGGGTCCTATTTAACGCAAGACCATGGTCTTTCTCTCAATATTAAAAAAGAGACTTGTAAGATATTATTCATAAAGTAATTATAAAACATGTGACAACGATCCCGGTAAACACACATACCATTGGTTGACCTATGAAAATGCGTAGGGAATGTTGTTGGAGAGAATTTGCATATTAGCAAGTAATCGACAATGCAGAGGCTGAATTAAATGATGGGCTACTGTAGAATTTAAGGATCTAGGCATTCTAAGGGACAGTCCAATTGTACTGGGATGGTTGGGCTGATCCAGAATGGGGGTAGGGCTATCAAAACTTTGTTGATATTTACAAATTGAAAATACAAGAATAAACAATTTGCTTTGAACAAACGATTTGAACAAACAAGTCTCTCAAAGATGAACGAGTTGAGATGTCTCTAAACACATCGATACGCTATTTTGCTTACAAAACCATGGCATGTCATTTCTAAATACAAAAATATCTTGACAATTCATTAACAGAAATGATAAAAAATCTCAGTTCACACATACAAACTTATGGAGTTAGATGTGTCTCAATATTCGTAAATATATTTAGAAAATCTGTACGTATATTCATCACAACTCACAAATAAAAATAGGATTTGTAAATGTGAAAAAATATTTTGTAAATAAAAACATTATCTGTAAATATGTAATCATGTTTCACATGTTTATTTGTGAAAAACATTTCACAAATAAAACACAAATCTGTAAAACATTTACAACTGTTGCTTACCATTTACAAGTGTTGACTTACATTTACAAATCTCAAGTTTATTTACGGATATGAATTTTATATTTACGCATTTTTGACACACGTTTTCCTTCGGTCGACAAGTTCTCGTGTGCGTGGTTTCAGTCAGAGGGCTCTCTTGGTGTGACTTACCGAATATCCGGACTGGAGCCTGGTAGATTGGAGTCTATAGGTAGCTAGGACACGTTTTTCCTGAAATGTGAGTATAACGTTTATTTGTATAACAATATTTGACTGCCTCACCAATGGGTAATACAACGCCGAGCGTGTTTTCGACTTCAGGCAACTAACTTAAGCACAGTTAGTTATGTCAGCCTACATCTGGTTGGCTAGCTAGCCAGCTAGTAGGCTACTGTAGCTTAACTCAAGTAATGAAGATATCTAACCTAGGGCTGCCACCCGTCCCGTATAATACAGTATCGTCCCGTATTGAAAAATAAAATGCACTGTCCCTTACATAATCAATACGGGACGCGATTTGTTTCGTGCACACCCTACTTTAAGCTTGGATTGATACGAAAAATAATAAAACCAAGAGTTTCATGAAACATAGCTGAGAAGTATTTAATCAGAATGACAGACGTCGTTCAGTCTGTCACAATGACAGACGACGTTCAGTCTGTCACTGAACGTCATCGTTGCCCTGGTTACGGAGACTCAGACGCACGGTAACATCAGCAGTGCGGTTCTCCTAGATACACAAGTTGACAGTTCTGTAAGCAGAATATACGACCTTCCACACGCACGAGCTGTGTGTGTATGTGTGAGAGAAATGTAACCAATATCCCACTTGGTGGAAAGTCAAGTCACTTTTATTTACATAGCACATTTAAAAACAACAGGAGTTGACCCAAAGTGCTTTACAGTCGAGGCAGATGGATTAACATCTGCCTCATAGCTTAGTGATCACATCACTTAAAGCACATCTTCGATCACATTTGCAGATGAAGGCAAGAGAGCTAGCCTCGTGTGCGTGGTTTCAGTCAGAGGGCTCGCTTGGTGTGACTTACCGAATATCCGGACTGGAGCCTGGTAGATTGGAGTCTATAGGTAGCTAGGACACGTTTTTCCTGAAATGTGAGTATAACGTTTATTTGTATAACAATATTTGACTGCATCACCAATGGGTAATACAACGCCGAGTGTGTTTTCGACTTCAGGCAACTAACTTAAGCACAGTTAGTTATGTCAGCCTACATCTGGTTGGCTAGCTAGCCAGCTAGTAGGCTACTGTAGCTTAACTCAAGTAATGAAGGTATCTAACCCGACGACGCAACTGACTAGATAACGGTATGTTGTTGACTTGCACAGCTGCATTCGGTTCATTCAGTATGAGTCTTTGCACATTGTGCGAACGTTAGTGGTTATAAAAGGAAAACTGTATGCATGTGTTAGTCCTTAGAATGTGTGTAAGTACAGAGTGATAGTACACCAACATCATGGTCCACCTACATCTTTAGTTTGTTAGAAGTGTACGTACTTTTTATTTGACAAGTATTGGTGGCCACTTATCAACCTTTCATCGCACATCCAATCAGAGATAGAATTATATCTACTGCAGAACACTCAGTGCACTTCTGGCTCTCACAGGTTATTTGAGAAGGGTTCCCATGATGCTTTAAGTTTAAAACCAACTGGAATATTGGATCTTTTTATCAAGAGTAACCCTTAATATAATGTGTTTGTATTTCTCTTTGTTTCCCTCCTACTGTAGCTTGTGTCAATGTTCCTCACACCAAACCTCAAGGAAATAAGTGAACACTCTTCAGTTCCTTTGCAGTATTTTTAGAATGACATTCCCTAATATTCAAAGTGTTAAAGTTACTAAATGCATGAACTATACTGTAGTGATCTCTGCTGACTTCTACAGTACCTGAATCTCAGTGTTCTTACCATTGATTTGATACTGTTACTTAATTGTATAAAAAGATCCATCAATCATGTGACATTACCCTGCTTCTCCGTCCTGCTTTTTTCAGCAACGTGTTTTAACGAACATCCTCTTTGCCACCACTACCAAATTATGGCCCATCATTGAACTTCTAAATAATGTCTCCAAGTCATCAGAAACTAAGGACTATTTCTCAGAGAGGAGACCATAACATAAAATACTGTATAGTTATTAATATAGCTTTTATTGTTATAATTTTTGTTATGAACCTTTGTTTGACATCATGTTGTCAGTATGATTGTACAAAATACTCTGTATTTTTTAAATCCCCATGAATGCAAATTAGTAATTACATACTGGAGTATCCTTATTACAATAAATATAATGGTATATGTTTTATTGTCATAAGATTCACTGTTGTCTTAAGAAGAATGTTTCCTAAAGAAATGTATCCAAAAATATAAACTTTGCTTTGAGAATGCCTGATGTCATCCTCCATTCACTACTGTCAATGAGCAATTACAGTTGTGCTCAAAAGTTTGCATACCCTTGGAGAATTGGTAATATATGTACCATTTGTAAAGAAAACATGAGTGAGCAGGCAAAACACATTTATTTTATTTCTTATGGGATTCATATTCAACTGTAGGTTATAACAGAATGGCACAATCATAAAACAAAACATGGCAATAAAGACCAAAATGGAATGACCCATGTTCAAAAGTCTGCATACCCTTAGTTCCTAATACTATGTATTGCCCCCTTTAGCATCAATGATAGCGTGCAGTCTTTTGTAATAGTTGTCTATGAGGCCCCGAATTCTTGCAGGCGGTATAGCTGCCCATTTGTCTTGGCAAAATGCCTCCAGGTCATGCAAAGTCTTGCATGAACCGCACGTTTGAGATCTCCCCAGAGTGGCTCGATGATATTAAGGTCAGGAGACTGTGATGGCCACTCCAGGACCTTCACCTTTTTCAACACTAATTGCAATTTAAAAAGCCACAGGTATGGGAAATTAACCTTTAATTGCCATTTTAATCTGTGTGTGTCACCTTTTGTGTCTGTAACAAGGTCAAACATTCAAGGGTATGTCAACTTTCGATCAGGGCCATATGGGTGATTTCTGTTATCATTATGATTTTAAAAGGAGGCAAACAACTATGTGATAATAAATGGCTTCATGTGATCACTATCCTTAAATAAAAGAGCATTTGTTTGCATGATCAGTCATCTTTTCAAAATCAATGCCAAAATTGCACAATTTCTGCCAGGGTATGCAAACTTCTGAGCACAATTGTATAACCACTAACACTAGCTAGATGTGCAAGACTCATACTGAATGAACCAAATGCAGCTGTGCAAGTCAACAACATATCGTTATCTAGTCAGTCGGGCCGTGGGGTTAGATTAGGGTTGCCACCTTCAATGTGGAAAAATAAGGGACACCTTGCCAGCGGCCCCAAACCCGGAGGACACAAATGAAGCGGGGTCTGGGGGTTGGGCAAGATGTTTGGTCTTTCAAAATAAACTATTTGGTATATTTGGAAGAAGCAAGAACCCACTCTCCAGCAAGGATGGGGTAGCCTAGTCTGTTGCTGCTCCCATGCTCTGGAATAGTCTCCCATCCCACATTAAGTCCCGTTCCACCATTGCAATTTTAAATCAAATTTAAAGACCCACCTTTTTCTCTTGCTTTTAGTTCAGTCTGAGGTTATCCCTTGGTTTTTGTCAAGTCCATTCTTTACTTATTTTTAACGTCCTCTTACTGTTTTAATCTGTTGTTGGTTTTATTCAATTTCTCTTAACTTCTTATTGTATTACCTTGATTTGATTTTATATAATTTTAGTTGTTTTAAGTGTTTTCCATTTTAGTCTTGCCCTCTATGTATTATATGCACTATTGTATTATATTATGTATTGTTGCCTTTTATATATTATTCCTTTAATCATGTATACAGACCCGGTGACACAGGGGCATTGCCTCCCAGCAAGAATTCTTTGCCCCCCAAAAATAGTTTGGGTAAGATGCTTCCCAATACTGTACTTCACTAATTAATGTTGGGAATGTAGACAAGCTCTCTTGCCTTCATCTGCTGTTGGGAATGTAGGCTAGCTCTCTTGCCTTCATCTGCAAATGTGATCGAAGATGTGCTTTAAGTGATGTGATCACTAAGCTACAAAAAATGTGTAACTACTGCAGTTACTAAAGCTTTCAAATTTTAATGACAGCTGTGTATTTTGCTAGTATATAGCCTCAGCAAGCCATGCATGCAAAGATTATTTGTTTTCCGTCCATTGTGCTTTACCTACTATTCTATGTTGATAAGTAGGACAAATGTGCCCGTCCATGGCAATCAAAAGCCCGTTTGTTCTAGCGCCTGCACATATACCTGTTTTGAGGCAGATGTTAATCCATCTGCCTCGACTGTAAAGCACTTTGGGTCAACTCCTGTTGTTTTTAAATGTGCTATGTAAATAAAAGTGACTTGACTTTCCACCAAGTGGGATATTGGTTAAATTTCTCTCACACAAACACACAGCTCGTGCGTGCGAAGGGTCGTATCTTCTGCTTACAGAACTGTCAACTTGTGTATCTAGGAGAACCGCACTGCTGATGTTACCGTGCGTCTGAGTCTCCGTAACCAGGGCAACGATGACGTTCAGTGACAGACTGAACGTCGTCTGTCATTCTGACAGACTGAACGACGTCTGTCATTCTGATTAAATACTTCTCAGCTATGTTTCATGAAACTCTTTTGGTTTTATTATTTTTCGTATCAATCCAAGCTTAAAGTAGGGTGTGCACGAAACAAATCGCGTCCCGTATTGATTATGTAAGGGACAGTGCATTTTATTTTTCAATACGGGACGATACTGTATTATACGGGACGGGTGGCAGCCCTAGGTTAGATATCTTCATTACTTGAGTTAAGCTACAGTAGCCTACTAGCTGGCTAGCTAGCCAACCAGATGTAGGCTGACATAACTAACTGTGCTTAAGTTAGTTGCCTGAAGTCGAAAACACGCTCGGCGTTGTATTACCCATTGGTGATGCAGTCAAATATTGTTATACAAATAAACGTTATACTCACATTTCAGGAAAAACGTGTCCTAGCTACCTATAGACTCCAATCTACCAGGCTCCAGTCCGGATATTCCATTAGTCCCACCAAGCGAGCCCCCTCTGAAACCACCACACGAGAACTTGTCGACCGAAGGAAAACGTGTCAAAAATGCGTAAATATAAATGTTTTTCACAAATAAACATGTGAAACATGATTACATATTTACAGATAATGTTTTTATTTACAAAATATTTTTTCACATTTACAAATCCTATTTTTATTTGTGAGTTGTGATGAATATACGCACGGATTTTGTAGATATATTTACGAATATTGAGACACATCTAACTTCATACAAACTTTTGTGAGAGCAAAATTGAGAATTCAACCCAAGAAATAGGAGCTTGGCTAATTACAGTAACTAAATTACTAAATGAATAATGAAATTACTTTATCTTTTACAGGGACGCCGACAGGAGTGACAGGGCCCGGGACAGAATTCAACATTTAGACCCAAACCACGAGCCAAAAAATTAATTAATATTAATTATATTACTGTCCAAAAAACAAGTCATAAACGTTTTATTGTTTAATGCTTTAATTCATAACTAGGCCACATTCAAATCCCTTTGTTTTCAACACAGGTAATTAATTATGTCACATCTTTTCAATTCATAACCTACTCAGTCCCAATCAACCATTACTGAACTGCTACACATATTTAGACGTTCTCTTTTAGATTTGTCCTTCCATTTCTGTGCTCCTAGTTTTGGTTGCATGGTGGCAATGTTTTAGCCAGATAGCTACAGTACTGTAGTTAGAAAAATGTATTGGTTAAATTTGAACATTTTTTAAGCTGCACTATGTAGGATTTTTTCTGTAAAAAAAACAGTTACAGCATTTTGCAATTACTCATCCGTCAGAAAGCGATTCCGCACCAATGCCGATAGAGAACCAGGTTCCGAATAAAAATATGAAAAATGGAATTACCTGTTCCAAAAAAAACTCTAACTCAGAGTTTGACAATGTTCTTCTTACCCTTGCTAATGTTAGCTTAGGGTTTCTGATAGCTAGCTACAGAGAGTTAGTCTAAGCCTTCTTTTGCTTTGCCGTTTTTGTAGTGTATGCCGTACTAGACAAATTCGCATTCACAAAATAAGCCAAGGAGGAAAGCCTGCCTCGCAGAAGCCGATTGGCTGGAACGGGATTGGCTGCGAAGTAGCGGCATGCTCCAAAAATGATAAAATTACATTCCACCGGCACTTAACTTTTTTTTTTTCCTGAATAAATCCTATCTAGTGCAGCTTTAACAAAGTTATGTTGGCACTGGTGTTTAGGGTATCACCCTGATTGGCTGTTGGTGTTAGGGTATCACTCTGATTGGCTGTAGGTGTTAGGGTATCATTGATTGGCTGTTGGTAGAACAAACCATTTTTACAGGAAAAGGTTTTCCTGTAAAAAAGATCACTGATCTTTTACATAATCCCATAGCACAACAAATGCAAACAGAATATGCCTTTGCAAACATAAATGAATGTCTACCCATAGGTGGGAGCAGAGGCATTGCTAGGATCACAATACATTCGGGGCTTAGCCCCCCCCCGGAACAGAAAGTACAGGGTTTTGAATGTACATGAGGAAAATTTTGATGTACATGGTAGCGGCCTACACGTCTACATTGTCATAATGCGCGTTCGGAATTATAGATTAATAGATCAGGGGCTATGTTTGTATTATTATATTTTTTGGTCTATTTGAGATCCGGGGCTATAGCCCCGGACGCCCAGGCCTAACGACGCCACTGGGTGGAAGACGGGCGAAAATCTGATATCATGTTTGGAGGGGACAGTTACATAAAATTTTCTCAAGCAATTTTTGAGGGGGACACCAAACGTAGTGTTGTAATAATGTTTTAGTTTGCACCATCGGTTTGCTACTGTGTGTGAACTCTACCAACATAAAACAAATTTACTGGATAAGCTTCACGTTAGCTACGTACATTGAGTGCCTTTCAGACGGTAGACACAAACGCTGTCACCTTGCCAGCTAAGGAACACTACATACACTGCATTGCAAGCTTCTCTTATTGACTCGATTTCAAACAGCTGCAAAAGCTGGTTCATGTTACTGTAGCTTGCTAGCAAACCTCAGCTAACCGTTAGCTAACATAACGAGTGACCTGTAATTCAATGCAGAGAAAATGAAGGCTGGTGACGGTTAGAAATGTTTTTTATTGTATTGAGTGGTAGAAGTAAAGAAATGTCTAACATGTCCATTGTTTGAACTACTTACTGAAAGTCAACCACCAACGACAGACTGTCACATTCCCACACATACCTGCATGATGTGCCAGTGCTGAGTGCTGGGGGGGCAGTGGATCAAACCACTGTGAGACAAAGGGCGGGGGTGTCGCAATTTTTTTAAACTTAAACCCGCTGTTAAGTGTCTATATTCAGCACAAGTGCTTTCATTGCATCTTATTACTATTATTGAAATTACATAGTTATGTTTACATTTATATATTGGGGGGACAAATCATAGTTTTCCCCAGGATGGGGGGGGGGTCATGTCCCCCCTGTCCTCTCCGGGATTTCCGCCTATGGTGGGAGACTGAGGGATTCATCAACTTGCAATGTAGAAATTACTCTGTAAATGATTGCTGCGTGACCTTTGGTATTGTAAGGTCTTGCTCCACCGCCCTCCGGTCGGCTTGTCTTCCATGGCGGCTGGGGGGACGACGTTTCATCATAAAAACCCAGCAGCGTTCTAGAATCTCCTAAAGATCCCGTGACACTCCAGATGGCTGTGCCATGTTAGCTCACACTGTCAGACACCGTCGGAGGCTAATTAATCTTCCCCGGTGTGATCCATGATCCATGCTCGCCCACCAGTAACCTTCCCCTCCTCCCACCCCCATTCGGCAGGCTGCTTGCAGCGACGACTGGTAGCCACCGACCATCCTGCATCCCCACTTCCGGCACTCTTTCAGCCTGCCGCCCTCCCTCCTTCCCTGCCTTCCAGGCAGCTCTCACCAGAAGCAAATCTCCAAATCAGGCAACACGCAGTACCCTCCAAGGTAGAACCACCCACCTTGAATTCAGTGGAGGGGAACCATGCTGAAAACCAGAAATGTTGCAATTTGAACACAGATTTATAACTGTTTTACATTCAAGTGTATTGATCTACAAAGTACCATTGTAGGATTTGAATTGTGAGTCATTTGAAAGGTAAAGTGTTGTTGCCAAGGTGGGTGCGTGCTGCTGTTTACATTTAGGTAAGTGGTATGTTGGATGTCACCGCTGCACAAGCACTCATGTTTTCCTGCTTTAATGTCCAGCTGTGGAGTGTTGCATTTGGATAGCCTGTGTATTGATGCTTAGAAAGTTTATTTTGTTTTCACAGCTGAGTAGAATAGGGAAACCTTCTATCCTCAAAGGGGCAGTTTGCTTTACAGTCAATAAACATGTGTTAACATTGGAAGAGTTTCTACTAGTGTATAGTTACTTTAAAGTTAGATTCAGGGGCGGAACGGTCTAGTAATGTCAGATGGGCTGGCCAATATTTTTGCAGTCGTATCATTATCTGGCTAATAATGAGGTATCATTGGGGAAAATGGAGCCGATCAGGAATACAATCAGGAATACAACAAGGAATACAAATGGGCTGGTGTTTAGAAATGTCTAGACCACCAAGTTACTTCCTCACACGTCACTACCTCACACATCACTACCTTGCATGTCACTACCTTGCACATCACTTCCTCGCACGTCACTTCCTCGCACGTCACTACCTCGCACGTCACTTCCTTGCACGTCACTACTTCGCACGTCACTACCTTGCACATCACTACCTCGCACGTCACTTCCTCACACGTCACTTCCTCGCACGTCACTTCCTCGCACGTCACTACCTCGCACGCCACTACCTCGCACGTCACTTCCTCGCACCTCACTTCCTTGCACGTCACTACCTTGCACGACAACCTCATTATTCAATTGTTTCAAAGGTGTTCAGATACTGACCGCAGCTTACCAACAAGACAAGGACATAATCGTTAATTGGACATTTGAGAGGGGAGAACAATGGTGTTGAAAAAATGCCAGGGCTGATTTTTGGTCCCAGTCTGACCCTGCGTAGAGAAAAGGACAGATTCTTAGTTTCATTGAACTAAGGAGATGTCCAGTGAGATGATGGTTAACAAGGCATCAATTAGCAGAGCGAGGAGGGTTTAGAGAGGAGGGCGTGCATGGCACATAAATATATTTTCATGTGCTTGTGGCCAGGGGAGCACCAGCCCAGCCCAGTCTGCTCTCTCTCACTCTCTCACTCCCTCTATTCCTCTCCCAGTGTGTTATAAAAGGACATATCGTAAACATGATGTTGGGCAGCACAGTCCAGACCTTCCACTCGGCTACCCTGAGGTATAGTGTGATGTAAGCAATGTCAACTATGCTAACCTGGCATCATGTTTTTTGAAAGAGGATTGAAAAATTTGTAGAGATATACAGCTCTGGAATAAATTAAGAGACCACTCCTAATTTTTCTTAAATCAGCATCACTACATGTATGGCAGCCATTCCATTCCAGTGTTAAATTCCAACACAGGTACACCTAATTTTACTTAATGAGGTACTGTTTAGGTGATTACCTGAATCAAATCTAATTTAATGAGAACAAGTATAAAAACCACTGCTGTGGTCATCACTATCCTCTTGCAATAGGACCAGTTGGATGGCAAAAACTGTGCAAGTAGTACCTCAAAGGTAATTTTAATAAAAAAAATAACTATTCAGAATGACAAAAAAGTTGAAAAGAAGAAGCTTTGAGTGAGGAAAAGAAGGGTTCAATTCTGGCTTTACTGGCAGAGGGATACAGTGAGCGTCAGGTTGCTTCTATCCTGAAAATTTCAAAGATAGCGGTTCATAAGAACAAGGTCAAGCAACAGACATTGGGGACAACAAAGCTACAGACTGGCAGAGGGCGAAAACGACTGTCCACTGACCGAGATGACCGTTCGAATGTCACTCAACAACCGTAGGATGACATCAAGTGACCTACAAAAAGAATGGCAAACAGCAGCTGGGGTGAAGTGCACGGCGAGGACGGTTCGAAACAGGCTCCTAGGGGCAGGGCTGAAGTCGTGCAAAGCTAGAACAAATCCCTTCATCAATGAGAAGCAAAGAAGAGCCAGGCTGAAGTTTGCAAAAGACCATAAGGATTGGACCGTAGAGGAATGGAGTAAGGTCATCTTCTCTGACGAGTCAAATTTTCAGCTTTGCCCAACACCTGGTCATCTAATGGTTAGACGGAGACCTGGAGAGGCCTACAAGCCACAGTGTCTCGCACCCACTGTGAAATTTGGTGGAGGATTGGTGATGATCTGGGGATGCTTCAGCAAGGCTGGAATCAGGCAGATTTGTCTTTGTGAAGGACGCATGAATCAAGCCAAGTACAAGGTTATCCTGGAAGAACACCTGAAAACCTCTGGAATTTGATCAAGAGGAAGATGGATGATCACAAGCCATCAAACAAAGCTGAGCTACTTGAATTTTTGTGCCAGGATTGGCATAAAGTCACCCAACAGCAATGTGACACACTGGTGGAGAGCATGCCAAGACGCACGAAAGCTGTGATTAAAAATCAGGGTTATTCCACCAAATATTGATTTCTGAACTCTTCCTAAGTTAAAACATTAGTATTTTGTTATTGAAAAATTTAAATGAATTTGTTTTCTTTGCATTATTTGAGGTCTAAAAACAATGCATCTTTTTTGGTTATTTTGACAAGTTGTTATTTTCTACTAATAAATATTCTAAATGACAATATTTTTATTTGGAATTTTGAAGTAATGTTGTCAGTAGTTTATAGAATAAAACAAAACTGTTCATTTTACTCAAACACATACCTGTGAATAGTACAACCAGAGAAACTGATAATTGTGCAGAGGTCTCATAATTTTTTCCAGAGCTGTATATGTTAAAACCATCAGTACATTAGTGACCCCTATCTCTGTGCCTTGTCACAAAAAGTGACACAAAATCATACACGCACACCACATCTACTAAGCAAAGTTCACTGCTAGATGGAAGGGAAATATTACTAAATATATTTCCTACCAGCAGGTGGGGGCAATAGACAAGTAATTTCACTGTTCTGTCTAGCAGAGTCATAGTTCATTAGAACATGTCCCTGTAGTGAGGTCATACAGATTAACCTATGACTAGCAGTGTTTGTCTACCATGTTTGGGAACTGTCGTCATAAGTACCACTATGAAAACAACAATGGCTGTTGACAATGTAATCAAATGGAAAGTTGTTCTTTAAAGATCATCAAAATAAAAAAAGGTTGTGAATGTCTGCACCGATTTTGACAAACCGTAAATCCTACTGCTCAAAAAAATTGGTAAATAACTTCAGTGGTAAATCAGTAGCAGATTACTCTACCTTTTTTAGTGTAGCCATGAGGAGAATGAAGATGGGTTGCTCATTCTTCAGACTAAGGGAAGATTCATTCAAACATGTCAGTGTTTTTTAAAGTATCTTTTAAAGGGTTTATAATAACGTACACTATTCATCCCATGTCCAAATGTCTTATGAAGTAAATGGTGTGAAAGTCAAAATATGTGTGGTATGGTTTGCCCTGGTAGTAGGTTTTTACTCAATAGACAAGCTCCATCTGAGACAAGATCCATCCAACAGTAATTTAACCACAGGAAGTCATCATCTCTAACATTGTTACATTCCATTATTGAGATGTGGTACTGGTTGAGGCAGTCATATTAGTTGTCTACCACTTAGCCTTTCCCTTTTCTATTATTAAGCCTTTCCTTTTTTCAACAAAGTGGACCAGCCCTAGTCAGGAATATATGTAATGTGATAACACAAACGAATGAAGCCTGCCCAAATGAATGTGCTTCCCCCAACCTTTTAATTTTTTCAAAATTATGTTTCATTTGTACGTCATGACAATATTTTGTGAAATGTGCATTAAAGCTAAGTCACTTTTGATTTTCCTTTTGATATTTTTTTCAAAGAGCTGCACAACTTTCTTCATGTACAGCTTAGTCTAGAGAAATGTTTGTTTGTGTTCTTTTTGGTCTTTGTGATCTTGTTCTTTCATTAAATGTTTTGGCGATTTTGACCGTATTATATGATCTGTTTTGATTCATATATTTTTGTTTGGAGAATGCATCAAACATTTTTCAGAGCGTATTATCTATCTGTCTTGGGAACACTACTTTTCAAACAGTGTTCAAACACACTGTTCTAAAAAAAAATGTGTGTAACGTAAAACCTGAACCCCCTTGCAGATTTCTTATTATCCATTTTCTATTTATTACTTTCTCCTCTGTGTTCAGGTGCAGACTGAGATTACACCCCCTGGTGTTGATCGGTGGTACTGCACCAGGACCCCCTGTAGAGCGCGTTGACAGTGCTGGGCTGTATAAAGTGTGTGTGCGCGCGCCTTGGTGTGTGTGAGCACCCGTTGAGTAGGTGGGTGAGCTGGACGGGAGTGGGAGAGGTGGGAAGGGGGGCAGATGGCCTGCAAAAGGAAGTTCAGGAGGGACAGTGAGGGACACCGTGTCCTAATTCTCCAAGCTTCTCCCGAAGCATGCACTTGTACATTCTCGGTCATGGATCTAAAAGCATAGGTTCGGTGTAAGAAATGGCAACATCGCTAAACCAGGGCAAGGAAGTGCGTACGGAAGAAGGGTGGAAAATCGGGATGCAGCCACTGGTGTCAGAAAAAGTGGAGAGAGGGGTGGAGAAAGGGTGTGAGGTATGAGGAAGGGAGGGGGCAGGAATGGTGTCAGGTGCTGGGGGTGGAGTGGGGAAAGGGTGTCAGGTACTGGGGAGCGAGGGCGGGAGAGGGAGAGAGGCGGGAAGTGAGAGAGAGAGGAAGGGTTGTTTGACCTTGAAGTGTTCTTCTACATTCTGAACTTCTTCCTGACTTGCTAGCTGAAGAAGGATTAGCTCCTTAGCGCCCCACTCTTAAAATGGGGTTCCATTCGAGGGTTCTCACTTCCTTTCCAAACAAGTTAATGTCACAGTCACCCAAGACTCATGCTGCATTTCTTTGGTAACCCCCATAAATGTCAGAAAATAGAACTGCATGAAGAGTGTTAATTAAAAATAAGGTCAAATATTGGGCAGTAGAAGCCATGAGGGGGTTCAGTTTTTACGTTTCTATGTCGTATGTAATAAATTTATGCTACTCAAAGAAGAAATCTTGTGATTTCATGAGGACAGCAAAGAGTGATAACAAATTCATTTTGACAGTTCAAGAACATTATGTATGACAAATGTCGATGACACATTTCCTAAAAAGTGATTCATTATGTCAGAGTGTTTTTTGTTTTCATTAAAAGGCTAATCCTCTGCTCAAACCCTAAAAAAGAATCACCCCGCCCCTGTTTATTAAACAGCTGAGGGGTGGGCTTAGATAAATGTAAACAATCTAAAATTCATAGTTATAACTGCAAGAGCTATCCGTCTGTGACATCATGTTTAAAAGTCCAAAAATTTATGTAGCAATCACAGATTTCTTCTTTAAAACATATGTTACTCGTTTGAGCGTCTAGCAGGATATGCAGAGTTTCCGGGTTAATTGTCACATACGCCATCTGGATACTTCATCATGAACAAGTCTAATACTACTCTTAATAAAACAAATGACACTCAGCGCTCAATCAATCAAACCCACTGTGGCAGTTCCTCGGTCGTGCTGAGCTTAAGACCCAGCAGAAGCCCAGCCCGGTGGGTGAGTACCGGGCAGCCAGACACATTCATGCACACCTGTGGGGATTACTGTTTGTCTGCCTGTCCCCTATAAACAGGTGTCCCTTCTCAGTTCGTGGAGGAACCATTGGACTGACGGTTTGAAGCATGAGGCTACGACGGAGGGTGCTCCATACTCCCAAGGGCCAAAAGAGAGGATCCTGCCTGGGGGGCCATTGTTACCTTAGACATAAAAACAAAACGCCTTCAGTCCAATCCATATGACACTGATGTGGCAAAATTGACATGTTATGTTGCTCTTTTTTTTCCTAATTTTTCCTCTCTCTCGAGGGAAAGAACATGCTCCACGGAGACCTGCATTAAACAAAAGATCCATTACGGTTCCTTTTCTGGCTCGGTTTTACTTTTATTCCACTAGTCCTGTTTGTAATTGTGCAGTCTAACACAATACAAACCACATTGCAATATTAAAGCAATAGTCTTTATTTGCAATGGTCGTATTAACTTAGAGACTTGTCTTGATTATTTGATATAAACCTACATGTATTTTCAAAATGTGATCCAACTCACAGGTATGCATTCACTTTTTAGAATTAGAAGTGTGTGGGCACAGGATATTGTTTTAAATAAAGTCACTGTGTATGAATTCCTATGGTGTGTTTAATGAGTTCCAGCCTTGTAATGTATGTAATGGTCACATTTGTGCTAGGCATTAAGATAGAGGACAAGAGGAAATTCAGGCCTGCGCCCAATTTAAGTGTTTATTGACAAGTACAGACATACACATTTTGTTTTCAGATACAGTACAGTAGACCAGTGGTTACCAACCTGTTTTGGTTATAGGGGCACTGTGTAGAATCCTGTCTCTAGTGCTTACAAGACTGAAATAAAACAATAACAAAACTTGTCCCCTCCTACTCTTCCCTTACGGAATGAGATCGGAATAATATTAGCTAATGCAGGGTGCTTTAGGGTGGGTGGGGGGGGCGTAGATCTGCAAGTGTCTACAACGAGTATGAGGAGACTACACGCCAGTGCAAACTGACAGACGGACCGGCTGAAAAAATATGGCACTCGGAATTCTTAGGCACTCTCAATTTTATAGAAAAATATATTTGAAACATTAACTTAAAACATTAACTGCATGTGTCTTCTGGTCATTAATGCTTGTGTTTATGCTAGTAGTAGAGTAAAAATCTTATATATGGCCCCTTTGACGTACCACCAACTGAATGTTGCTCTGCCCTTACAGTACCCTCCTTCATGCTCATTTTTCCGGTACCCCTATGTTCTCATGGGTCTTTTCAAGTGCCCACTGCGCATAGGCCAAGTACCCCCAGGGGTCCGTGTTGCATAGGCTGGAAACAGCTGTAGCCCAGGCTTGATAATGACACTCCTATATTTTTTTCATAGCATTCCTTTTATTTTGTTAAGGTATTAAAATGTGGTCGGAAGTAGTGGTTACAAGCTATAAAGAAAACGGTTGACAACATTGACAATACTATTCAGCTGTCAGACCAAGTCACCACTAAGGATTAACTTTTATTTTTTTGGGTTATCTTTGATGGGCTTGAAAGTGAGCCAGTGGGTGATCTCTAAGAGTCCGTGATCTGACCAATCAGCTATCAGCTAGGCTCCAGGTTTACAGTCACACCTTTAGATTTTCATCTCCCTCACGATCTTTTGGCGCCCGCACCAGAGCATAGGAGGATGCGTTTATTCATTCGGTAAGAGGAGAAACGATATTTAGTGAATTAAATGAATTCTAAAATCAGTATTGCTTATACTGACTATGCCTCGTTGTAATATAGATTGTAAGACTGCTGTGCCTGAATCCACTGTCGTCACGAATTTAAAGGCAGTGAATTCCGCTAAAATGGGGAGTTATTTACCTGGCACTAGGCCTTGGAGTTCGCTAACATCCATGCTAACAGGCCTCAGGCCTTTACAGCCCGTTTATTTTTAACCTAGCCTGCTGAGTTAACTGTGAAGTTCGCTAGCATTCATGCTAATTGGCGCAAATAGGTAAGGCCATGTAAAGGTGCTAATTGTGCAAAGCTAATGTGAGACCGATGTATTCATGTCCTAATATGGTAATTAGCCGCAACAGGCTAGCGGGATACTGTTAATTGCCTGTGGAAGAAAAAAACGAATTATTTTGTCTGTTGGTTATGAAAATAAATCTTACCTTTCCATACTGTTTCTAACTATGGATACTTTGTTAAATGAATGATAGTACAAACTGTGAATGTAATTGTGTTTTACTGGAGTTTATGGCGAAACAGGCTAATTTTTAGTGCATTCTTTCCACTGTTACCGGTGCAGGGAGGGATAAACAAGCACGCAAATGTCTTACGCTTTTAAATTACAATATTTTAGCTGAAGTTGTGGGGAAATAATACAATTTGATGAATGTTTACATGCAATAAATGCAATTTTATTTATGACAGTGCTAATGTTACTAAGGTTCCATAAAACTTGAATTAGAAATGTATATTTTTATGAAGGTTGTCTTATTGATGTAAAGTTCACTCACGGTGTTCCGTACAGATTTACCCCCACTGCGGCGTTCAAACGAGGCTACAACGACAATCAATCTAACTATAGCTAATGTGTAATCATCATATGGGCCATAAACTGGGGAACCTATCAATAATTAATTGACATGGAAATGGACCAATAGTATTTGAGAAAAATCGGAAAAACTGGGCCCTCTGACACTGTACGCTATACCGTGAGTGTACGGAACATCGTGAGTGCACTGCAAATGTACTTTTGATACCTGAGAGAAGACATTTAAGAACTGTTGTACAACTAAATAGAGATTTTGATATTTCATTATGGGTTAACTGAAATATTTCCTCATTTTATTCTCATAGTAGCCTGTAGCAATTTATTTAATTACTAAATGGTAATTGAGAGAAATGATCTGGCCTTGTTTATAGGTCAGGTTTTGGTAAAGGGTTGGAGCATCGCTCAGCCGAGGTCCAGTCCACGGAGGGATACGGGTCCATATGTTCCTGACACCATCAGATCCCAGAGATTCCTAGTAGATTCCCAGTCCAGTTGGCTGATCGTGACTCTGACTTTAGACGGATTGCCCAGGATCTCCTTCATTCATCTTGGTGGTAGGACAAACACTAACACAAATTCTCAAGGGCCCCAACATTTGAGAAACTGAACTCTTGTCAATAAAGGCAAGTGGAAACAAGGAGGAACCGAGCTCAAGGAGCTGAAGAGGTTTTATTTTATGCGTGCACTTTATTGTTTTAGTTTGTAAGTTTTCATACCTGTTTTTATGTGTATGTACAAACCATATTTCTGTGTATTTAACACACTTTGTTCACACTTTCATTCTTTTGTGGTATTCTCTTTATTGATATTCAATCCTCTGGCTCTTATCAATCTAGTGTCTTCTGATACTGGTCCAAATTCACATTGATGACAACCTGTAAGACTACTACAAGCTATCACCCTAATGTACATTATTACTACATCGTAATAAGGGTTACACCACTGTCATATACTATTGAAGTGGTTAATCTTTACATTCGGTACTGTATGTGGGTCTTAAGTCTGTAGTCCAGGCAGGTCATATATAAGTGATGTGGAGCCTGAGGTTGAGAGCTCTGAGGTTGAGGGCTCTGAGGTCAGGGGTGGGGTCTCAGGGGGTGTTAAAACAACCCACCCGACCACATCTGAGTGACTTAATTTCCATAGACAGGAGTGTCCTGTCTGAATGCCGACCTAATGGTTTTAAAACGTGTGCCCACCGCTTGTCTGAATGGCAAAAACAAAAAGACTCCTGATGTCTCGGGTTCATCTCCAGCCAAACAACGTCCTACACAGTACGAGTCGCTGGTGGTTTTCAGAGTAATGTTTAATTAAAAATGTGAACTTTGTCTAGCATAATCCCCTTCACGTATTTTTGTTGGAGCAAACGCCTCTTAGTGTAATTACAGATGTAAAGATGTTTGTTCTCCACTAGCTATAAGGGTGTGAATGTATTTCTGTACTTGGAAATGGACGAATCTCTCAGTTGTCACCATATAGTGTAATCATTTCTAGCTGTCACAACTCAAACTCTTTCTGGCTTTAGGAAATACTTCAAAGTTGCCATGGAATTAAGAATATTCACAGCTATATGGTACAGTCAGTGCTCAAAAAGTGAGAAATTATTTATTAATTTCTCAGAAAACACCTCGAAAAGGGGGCTCTACAACTTGAGTGTCATTTGATTCTGAGAATTTTTTTCATGTTGACTCACCAACTGACTACCATTATAATTGTGGTGGCAACGCCATAAAACTGCAGTTTTTTTAAAAATAAAAACACACCCCCCACCCCCATTTCCTGAGCCTTTACATTTTTACTTTTGTTTTGTATATTAAGGCACATTGCCTCAGGGTGCAGCTGGTGATGGGTTGTGAAACCCACTCTAACCTTAACCTCAGCCCCAGACTCATAATAAGAGCTGTGGGAGTACTGGCTGTCTGGCTGGCTGGTTCTGGGAGGATCAGGGAGGGAAAGCTGGCTTGATAACTAGCCTTCTGGGTGGGTCAGTCAAAAAAAGTAAGAGCCTCTTGAGCCGTGTCTGTATTTCACTCTCTTTTTCTCTAACTTCTCATTCTCATTTTCTCTCTTTCCATTAAGTAAAAAAATGTCCTATTGCTTTCACAAATAAAAATGTTTACTTGTCAAAGCAGGTAGGAAATTAAAAAGTATAAACATTAGATAACAAAAGTGGAAGCAATAAAATGTGAAACAGAAATGTTAAGTAAAGATTACATACGCAACCTTCTACGTACAACGTATCAATGTGTAAATAGTTATGAGGTATGAATGACAAGGAAAAATAAATAAATTCATTCATATTGGTGAATGTACAGTACCTTTCTCCGCAGGTTGCCCTTTTTTCATGTCAACAGGTCACAAATCTTAGTGATGAGACTGCATATTGCAGTATTTCCCCAAACCGACACAGGAGTTTTTCAGCGTTTGATTTGATTCCAAATTCTTTGTGGGGCTGTATGATCTGAGGGAAATATGTTTCTCTAATGTGGTCATACATTTCACTGAAGGTTAAGAGGTGCAGGTCTGTTTCCACCTCATTTTGTGGGCACTTTGCGGAAAGCTTATTCTTTCTTCTCTCAATAGCCAGGTCTCTCTTTCTCTCAGTCTGAGCTCCATGTCATTCTCAGTGGAGTTTTGCTGAAGGAAGAGTTGGGGTGTATTTCTAAGAATGGTTCTTTGTTTGGAGTAACAGGTGCAAGAGGGCAAACTCAGAGTTTCCGAGGTGGTGTTGGGATGGGTGCTTAGTGGGCAAGGGTAAGGGCATGTTTACATTATAGGAGAGAGAATGAAGAGCTAGATAGGCTGATCATAATTTGCATAATCATTTCCATAGTGTTTGAATTTTGATTGGCATGTTCAAGGTGTACCATGCAGCATTGTGGCCGTCAGTCGTGGGAAAATCGAGCCCATATACATGTGCACTACACAGAAATTTTATACAGTTCCAACACAAATGTCTTCACACTTGCAAAACTCCAGGGGGGTTTTATTGAAAATGTGGTGATCCCTACCTCAGAATGTGGCCTCAAGTTATCGCTATCTGCAAGTGGTCACAACAAAATAATTAAGGGTCTTGAGGCTTCTTCAATACATCTTGGAATATGTAGCATAATGTAAATAAGCCCTAAGAAAGGGGCCCCTCTCCAGATGACAGCTGTAATAACATGTTAACTGGACAATGCTCCAATTGACATTCTATTTATAATTATAAATTAAACAGAACAATACCCTATAATGAGAAAACAAAAACACATTTTTAGAAATGTGTACCAATTTCTTTAAAATACATAAACTAAAATATCTCATGTACATAAGAATTTAGACCCCTTGCCATGAAATTTCAAATTGAGCTCAGATGGGTCCGATGTCCTTTGATCATTCTTTATGTCTCCAGAATGTAATTGGAGTCCACTTGTGGCCAAATTCTATTGATTTGACATGATTTATAAAGGTACACACCTGTTTACAGAATATAAGATTGCACATTTTACAGTGCCTGTGAGAGCAAAAACCAAGCAACGAATTCCAAGGAACTTCATAGACCTCATTGATAGAAGTGAGTTAAAGCAAAGATTGCGGGATGGTTCCAAAAAATGTGCTAAAGCATGAGAAGTTCCCAGGAGGTCAGTGGGCTCTATCATTTTGAAATGGAGGAAGTTTGAACCACCAAGACTCCTAGAGCTGTCTGTCAGGCCCAACTTACAGTTGTGCTCAAAAGTTTGCACACCCTTGGAGAATTGATAATATATGTACCATTTATAAAGAAAACATGAGTGAGCAGGCAAAACACATATCTTTTTTTCTTATGGTATTCACATTCAACTGTAGGTCATGACAGAATGGCACAATCATGAAACAAAATATGGCAACAAAGAAAAAAATTAACTGACCCCTGTTCAAAAGTCTGCATACCCTTAGTTCGTAATAATGTGTATTGCCCCCTTTAGCATCAATGACAGCGTGCAGTCTTTTGTAATAGTTGTCTATGAGGCCCCGAATTCTTGCAGGTGGTATAGCTGCCCATTCGTCTTGGCAAAATGCCTCCATGTCATGCAAAGTTTTTGGTCGTCTTGCATGAAATGCACGTTTGAGATCTCCCCAGAGTGGCTCGATGATATTAAGGCCAGGAGACTGTGATGGCCACTCCAGAACCTTCACCTTTTTTTGCTGTAACCACTGGAGGGTCAACTTGGCCTTGTGCTTAGGGTCATTGTCGTGCAGGAATGTCCAAGAGCGTCCCATGCGCAGCTTTCATGCAGAAGAATGCAAATTGTCTGCCAGTATTTTCTGATAACATGCTGCATTCATCTTGTCATCAATTTTCACAAGATTACCCATGCCTTTAGAGCTCAAACACCCCTAACACATCAGTGAGCCACCACCATGCTTCACAGTGGGGATGGTATTCTGTTCACTATAGGCCTTGTTACCCCTCTCCAAACATAGCGCTTATGGTTGTGACCATAAAGCTCTATTTTGGTCTCATCACTCCAAATTACAGTGTGCCAGAAGCTGTGAGGCGTGTCAAGGTGTTGTCGGGCATATTGTAACCGGGCATTTTTGTGGCATTGGCGCAGTATCCCGAACAATTCTTCTGGCAGTTTTGACTGAAATCTTTCTTGGTCTACCTGACCTTGGCTTGGTATCAAGAGATCCCCGAATTTTCCACTTCTTAATAAGTGAAAGAACAGTACTGCCTGGCATTTGAAAGGCTTTGGATATCTTTTTATATCCTTTTCCATCTTTATAAAGTTCCATTACCTTGTTACGCAGGTCTTTTGACAGTTCGTTTTTGTTCCCCATAGCTCAGTATCTAGCCTGCTCAGTGCATCCATGTGAGAGCTAACAAACTCATTGATTATTTATACTCAGACACTAACTGCAATTTAAAAAGCCACGGGTGTGGGAAATTCACCTTTAATTGCCATTTTCACCTGTGTGTGTCACTTTGTGTGTCTGTAACAAGGCCAAACATTCAAGGGTATGTACATTTTTCATCAGGGCCATTTGGGTGATTTCTGTTATCATTATTATTTTAAAAGGAGCCAAACAGCTATGTGATAATAAATGGCTTCTTTTGATCACTATCCTTAAATAAAAGACAGTTTTTTAAGACAGTCATATTTTCAGAATCAATGCCAAAATTTCACAATTTCGGACAGGGTATGCAAACTTATGATCACAACTGTAAGTCACCAGGTAAGAAGATCCTTGGATGGGGAGGTGACCAAGAACGCGACAGCCACTCTTAGAGGACTTCGGAGTTACTCTGCAGAGATAGGATAACCTACCAGAAGGACAACCATCTCTGCGGCACTCCATCAACCAGGCTTTATGGTACAAAACACTCCTGCGTTAAAGACATGAATCGGTGCTTGAAGGACTCAAAGAACATGAAAAAATATTCTCAAACTATTTTGCCTAAATATTAAGTGCTACATCTGTTGAAAACAACATATTGCTCATCACTTGGCTAATACCATCCCTATATCCCAAAATCAACTCTTTGTTACATTAAGAAGATGAACCAACACTGGTGAGCAAAGCAATGGCAAACAAGCTGGTAGACAAAGAAGGGCATCTACAGTAGAAAAAACAAGGAACTGACAGATAGATCAGGATACTGTCCACGAAGTAGGTATGGACATGTTAGCCAACTACCTTTTGCAGAAGAACTACAGAAGCTGGACCGCAAGAGCCAGAAACAATAGCTAGCCTCAAAAACAGTCTCTTTAAAAAGTTGTCTTGTCTGACAAACCCATTAGTAATTCACACATTACTATTAACTGTAAGCAAGCAAGCAAGTTTATTTATATAGCACAATTCATACATTATATAGCACAATTCATATATAGCACAATATATAGCACAATTCATACATCTTTTTCTTTGTAAAGCAATTCAATGTGCTTTACAAAGAAAAAAATATATAAAAATACAATAGTATAAAAACAAATACTCAGATGAAAACATCAAAACAACATCATAATAATAAAACAGAATAAAAAAATGGAAATAGAATAAAAACGGGATAAAACATAGGAAGCTATAAAAGCTGTAAGGCTAAGCAGTGCGGTTAAGTTTAAGTGCTCAGTCATAGGCGCTGTAGCAGAACCATATATGCTAGGAACTTACTTTCTACCCCAGATGAAAGCTGAGACTGTTGAAAAGAATGACATATGGCATGTCTTCGTACTTGAATGACAGACGGAGATATTCAACCTCTCCCCCCACTGCTCAACCTCCTCAACAGAGGACATCTGATGATGGTCACAAAGAGGTTACATTTCTGTCTTGGTAACTAGTAACTGCTTAAAAATCTCTGGAATGAGGTAAGATATCTCGCTGGAAGGAAACAGGTAACTTTTGGGCGATTGTGTTTTGGTTTAAAAAAAAATGCATGTGGTTAATAGTCAAACATTTCAGGTGTTTATTATTTACTAATTTCTATGGCCCCGTAACACTGTTACACTGGTTCTAATGACCTGGGGGAATTCCAATATTATTTCTGCACTAGAATTTTATTTTTCTATTTTCTGTTTTTTATGAATAAAAAGAAAAAAGGAAGCTTTGTTTTTTTTTACTATTATGTTACATTATTACTCACATAAGATTCTGAAAACTTAGGTTTGTACTTCATTGTGCTTATAGCTTAGAGTCTGCAGAATAAAACAAACTATTATAAAGGAAGACCATTTTGTAAATCAAAATATCGAAATTGTGCCAGACAGAATGAAAAACCTTCAACCTTAACCTTTAACCTTAAGTACCTAAAAAGCCTGCCGAGTTCTGGAAAAATGTATTCCTGAAAAACATTATATAGATTAATGTGTACTAGAGTGATGGCAAGAGGAAAGTGGGGCCGTAGAAAGGAAGCAAAGTTTTTTTAAGGGCCAGAAGGTGGAATGATATTGACTGGCCAAATCAATCACTGATCTGAATCCAATTGAGCATTTCACATGCTGAAGACAAGAGGGAGGACAAAAGGCCTTAAACTACCAGCAACTGAAGATCGCTCCAGTGCAGTGCATTTCCAGTGAAGATACCCAGCGTCAGCTGGTCAATGGGTTGCAGACGTCCAGGCAATTATTGTATTCAAAAAATTTGCGACCAATTGCTAAACACTACTTTTTACTACATTGACTACTTCATTCTACATAATGTTAATCTGTCCACATACTTTTGCCACCCTTAAATGGGGGGACTATGCATAAAACGTGCAGTTATTTTTAAATGGATAATTCAGTATGGGTGAAAAAGAACCTAAAATTAAAGTTGACAGTCTGCACTGAAACCAAATAGTCACTATTATTGGATTATTTCAAGTACATAGTGCTGGAATCTATCTATCCATCTATCTGTCCCTTTCTATCTAGCTTTTATTTGTCTATCTATCCCTCTCTATCTTTTTACCTATCTTTTGGCGGACTGTGTAAGCGGAGCTGGCCAAGAAGAGTGAATGTCTCTTACTGAGTGAGTGAGTGAGTGACTGGCTTGCCCCTGTTAAATAGCGTAGTGGTTAGAGATGCAGACTTTCACACAGGGGACTGGCGTTCAAGCCTTGAGGCAGACAAAGGAAGTTATGCATTAGGATTTGTTCAGGATAGGCAAAAACTTTGCTGGCCACAACCTTCAGAGGTGAGATCATAGAAAGCCTAAAATAAAATTGTTTATGGTTATATTTAGACTATTTCTGGTGGATTTTCGAAGTACGCATCAGTGCATGCTTTTTGGGGTAATATACAATAGATCACAAGCCCTTGCGCAGTAAAAGAGAAAGGGTTTCTACGATTCTCGTCTTTTCAGTTGATGAAAAAGTCAGTTATTGTCACCTATATGGATAGTTATTGTATCAATGTCATTCACGAATGAAAGAAAAACAAACGTTTTTGTGCCATGAAATGAAATAGCACAAAACCAATTATGCATTAAGATTTGTTCAGGGTAGACAAAAACTTCGCTGGATACAACCTTCAGTAGCTACGTTATAGTAAGCCTAAGATAAAACTGTTTACGGTTATATTGTGACTATTTCTGGTGGATTTTCAAAGTACACATCTGTGCATGCTTTTTGGGGTGATATAGGCTAGATCACAACCCCTTTGGCAGTAAAAGAGGAGGGGTTTCCACGATTCTCTCGTCACTTGAAAAAGCCAGTTATCGTCACCTATATAGTTAGGTATTGTATCAATGACATTCACAAATGAAAGAAAAATGAGCGTTGTTGTGCCCTGAAATGAAATAGCTTTGGCAGTGTAAAGTTCATCTTCAGTCTCGCTAGCAATTTCTCAATTCTTATAATAATTCCAAGTAGTAAGTTAGTAGATACTAGTGAGCTTATTACTGGCTAATAAGCTGTTAAAACGGCCAGTGGCAAAAGCCATACACACATAGATGCTATTTGTGGTGGAAGTAAACTTAATAAGAAACGTTATTCAGTTTAACACAATGCTTAATGGTGTCTAGCGAAATATTCAAACTTGGCGTGATGTTAATGCGTGACAAAATTATCTAATGTCGAGACACTTTCACTCAGCTAATGTCTAGCTTTGTGGCGTAATGATTAAAGATGCAGCCTCTCACATGGGCGACCCAGGTTCAAATCCCATGAGGGCAACAACAATCATCCCTTCTAATCGTGGCCCGCCGAACTAGGCTTTCCTCGTTTATCTATCTATATACAGACACAGAGAAAGTATGTACGTGCTTGTTTAGTGCCATTCTGACTCATGTTGGCACATGCTTGGTCTCGGATAGCCTTCTAGTCACGTTCTGTGTGTTGGCAGAGTTGGCCTTGCTATTATGTCTCCCCTCCCTGTGCTGTTCTCCTTTAGTAGGGCCACGCCTAGTCAGCTCACCTGAGCTGCGCACGTGTGTGTGTCTGTGTGTGTGGTGCTTGTGCGAGTATGAGTGTGCACGCAGTACGTGTACAAATCCTTCACATGTACAAATGAAGCAGAGCTGGTTCATGTGTCAAATCTGAGAATCTAGATGATATTTCAGCTTCACGAGATGGTGGTGTCAAAATAAGAAATAAGAGAAATGCTTTTGGACTGAGAATGACGTACTAAAGAGGGACACAAGTTTTCCTGGGTTTGTGGGATGGTCTTTTTAATAACAGTGAGTAAAGGCAGGCAGAGCCAGCGGCCAGTGTGGCCAGAAGGCAGCAGTTGACTCGGGGCAGTGTCCCTGTCTCTCTCCCTCCCTCCCTGTCCCTCCCTCCCAGACGTTCCGTTTGGGTGAGGAACCCTGTTGATGGGGCAGTCCACAGTTATGTCCCAAAACGGCTCCCTATTCCCAATGTAATAAGTTTACTGTTTACCAAGGACCCTGGGGCTCTGGTCAATAAGAGCATACTAGGTAGGAAATAGGGTGCCATTTTGGATGCAGAGACCATTTTGTTGTTGATTTACTGCCCTGCCACGGGTCCTCCTGTGTAATTACCCAACACACATGTATTTTTTCTATTTTGTATTGGCACACATAGAGGTATTTTTGAAAGTTATCAACAGAGGTACAAGCGGACATATACAATATTTATCAGCTCACTGTGCCAGCGTAGGAATTTTTGAAAGTTATCTATCTATTCTCTACCCAGATAAGATTAAAAATATACAGTAGAAATAGGAAAAAAAGATTGGGCAAGTTGACTGGAACTGGAACTTCTGTACTGTAGGTTCTAATTTGTAAACATTTCTATTGCCTATCCATAAGAATATACTGAACTCACACGCACTTGTTTTTCTGTCCGCGTAAATATTTTTATATGTTTCAATCGTAATCATACTGTGGAGTAGCAATAATATCTTCCATCCCGCACTAAAGTATATGAAGCTGCGACACACTGTATAACATTCCCTCTCTCCGTCTTTGTCCTTAGCTGAGTCTGACCGTCAGATTTGTCACTCTCAAACCTGCAATTGTATCCAGGCCCAAATATAGGATGTGGAATTGCTAGGGTGGGCTGCGTATGTGTCACACAACAAAGCTTCATACAAGGGTGTTGCCTGCTTTTTAACATCCTCCCCCAGAACCTAACCGCCAGGGCCCGGGCCAGGCCTATGTTGTTTGCATGGAAACGGAACGATTGTGCGCAGTCGGTCCAGCCAGCCAGATCCCCACCCTCTACTTGGGACAAGATTGCACCTCCCTCCCCAGCCTGATTTAGAGGCTCCCTTCTCTCTCTCTCTCTCTCTCACTCTCGTTCCTTCGCACTGTCTCTTCATTCTCCCACTCTCTTTTCTCTTCCTCCTCACCTCATAGTCCCGTGGTCCAGAAAGGGCCAGACCAGCTGCCTGCGCCGCCTAACAATCAGTGCTCGCCACAATTCTCCCTGAGGCGGTAATGCCGTTCCCTCTACTCGTGGCCCCAAGTCAGCCTCCATGTCTGATCTAGTCTGGCCTCCCTTATTCTTCCCTATCTCTGTATGTCTGCATCCCTGGACCCTGCCTAGATCCAGACACTTACGGAGTTTGGATTAAAGGAATTGTCCATTGTTTTCTTTTATTCACAATGTAAGTGATTTTGTTGTTGTTCAGGTATGTTAAAAGGTAACTTTCCTCTGTTGGGATTGCATGGGCATGTGATAAAATGCATGTGAAGACACCACTGACTTGTCAGCTCAGACAGTTATCCAACATGACGTTGTTTTGTTTCGACTAGCAAAGGTTGAACTTAAAGGCGGCAATAGAAATGAGAAAAATACGGGGGTCACCCAGCAACCTTTTAATAGCATTTGATTTGTAGCCTAGATTTGATTTAGAAGCTGATGTTCCACAAACCCTGGGTTTCCTATGATTACACAGAACAAAACATGAATGGCCTTTAATGTAGCGGGTTCGAAATGGAGATGATTATGGTTCCATTGCCGGGGCATCCCCATCGTTCAACCACAGAGACCAGACTGACTCGTCGAGGTCAGAGCCTTGATAGACTGAATTCACACACACAGGCACTCACGGGCACGAATGTACGCGCAGAAAGGCATGGATTTATGAAACCAACATCACAGAGCTCTCTCTCTGAAACACACGCACTGGCATGGATGGATGCAGCCGCACACACACACACACACACACACACACACACACCCACCCAATGTGTCCTTTAATTATTATCATTGACCCATGTCTAACTAGCATGTTGCTCTCTACGCTATGTGGAGCAATAATGCCTGTCTGCAAAACAACAAATTCCATGTTCTCTTTATTAAGTTAAACCTGTGGATTCATTTACCGCCTCCTTTGACATTGGTCAGAGCCGACCAGACAACACCCATCAGCAAACGCGTCCAACTGTTTTCAGAGCCAACAAGAAGCCGTTAGTGTCGCGCCCAGACCTCAGCCCTGCCACTCTGCCATGACAATACGGGAAAAGGCAGGTGTGCTTCTGGTGTGTGTGTGTGTGTGGAGACAGACAGTTGTCTCTCCTCCACCTGTGAGTCACCAATGTGTGTGTGTGTGTCCGCGCCCTTAGTTCCGCGACTGCGCATCCTCGTTCCCGAACTTGTGTCCGCGCCCCTGGGACGACTGTCATCTTTTTGACGCCCCCGCCACCCCCGCCACCCCTCACCTTCCCCCGGGGGGGTGGGGGGGGGTGTGAGAGACATCACCCGCGTGGTTTTAATTTGCACCTCCTCCACCTTGTCTCCAGCCGCTGCTGACGGGTGGATCTCGGAGCTGTCTTCCTGGATCCTCTCCGTCTCAACCGAAGACTCGGCTCCTTGTCACAGTCCAGCTGCGACATCCGAGGCCCGAGCGCCGCAGGGAAACAGGAGAGTCACATAGCGACGGGGAATTCGATCTGTACATTTCCAAAAGGTTTCGTCCCCCCGACTGTTTCGGACAGAGCCTTGCTGCTGTCTTCCATTCCTGTCGACCTGTCATGGTATATTGTTCTTCTGATCTTTGAAATGCTCCTACAGACACTCCGAAAAACATTGTAGAAGTTCAAAATATTATTCTGAATATTACTATTTCCATTGAATTTCGTTTCTGTGCATGCTTCTGTGTGTGTGTGTTTGTGTGTGTGTGTGTGTGTGTGTTAGTTTGTTGGTTATGCTCTGAGATGCAGGTAGGAGCAGCAGTAAGTCAGTCTCATCAGGTGAGGAGCTGTTTACGCGGTCTGCCAGCTAGCCTGGAGGGAGCCCAGTTATGTTGTTCTGCCACCTGCCAGGATTGAATAGTAATTGGACTTCCCAATGCAACGAGATTCATTACCTGCACAATGATTTGCAATGCAGAATACAATTTGGAATTTGAACTTTCCCCATAGATAGGCACTGAATTCGTAAGCAATTTGGTTAGAAATTCCAGACTTTTGAGTCGAGGGGATGTACTTTTATTTCAGATGCAGTAGGCCCATGCTTAATAGGAAAACATTTTTAAGGGAAAACCTTTTTAAGATTTGTCTGTAATGTCTGATTACCAGGAATCTCTGTTAAATCCACCAACCTGATGTGCCTTTGCGCGAGTTTGGGCCATTGTGTGACAGAGGTTTATTTTGTGAGAAATTGGATGAGTTGAGTTTGGCTTGTCATTCTGCTACTGCCCTGGCAGGATTGGCATTCAATAGACAGCTAATAGGTACAACAAGATTTTTTAGAATGGCCGACTAGTTCTATTTTTAAGAGAATCAGGGAGGCGGTTGGCGTGAGAGCCGGAAGTGACTGAAGAGGTCAACTGTCTCCTGGGGGTCCATGGTGAGGTCAAAGCCAGCTGGTCCGTTCCCAGGGCTGATGGGAAAAAATAAGGTTAATGAGAGGATGGAAAGAGAAAACTGCTGGGTTCTTTCTGGCACTAGGTGAGTGTGTGTCCTGGCCCAAAGTGTGTGTGTGTGTGTGTGTGTGTACGTGCATGTCAGTCACAAACTCTCTCACACACACCCTTATCAGCATAGTCCTATGATGTCTGTTCCAGGAGGAAGAGAAGAGGAAGTGGTTCTGACTCACCATTAAGATAAACCTTCTGAATTGAGTATTCTCGCTCAGTCCGGCGTCCTTTCACATATCTGGTCAACACCCTAATGACATACTTTTGCCAAGCTTCCACAGGCCATGAAATGTTTTAAAATAGCACAAATGGTTAGAATGCTAAAATGTGCAAATAAACTCCCTACTTGACTTTTGGAATATGCTATAGGACCATTTTTGAGTGCTGGTCTAAACAGTTTGCTGGCTTGTTTGTACCTGATGTTTTCATTTTGATAACTGAATAACTGGAGTTATTAAGAGCAATCAATACAGATTTAGATGGAACATGTGAATGTAACACATGTGGATTGTTTTCAAACCTGTTGGGACATTTTGCTTGTAATCAAAGAAATTTGGTTACAAAGAGTTATTAAATGCCTCAAACCTTCCCCTCACAGAAACCATTGGCAAACCAAAAATAAAATACTAAAGCTACTGCAACAGGCTTTTCCAAATGTCTAAAGTTTTCAGACATCCTGTCATGTGCGCCTCTGAATGGGAAGGTACGACTGAGGGACAGGAACTTGAATTTCCTCTTTTCAACGCATCTAATTACATTTTTACAGTCACCATTACCTCTTAAGGTTTAGCTCAATTGTTTTGAATACCAATTAAATTGTAATGTTGGCTTTGTAGGAAGATGTGAGTCTTTGTGTACATTGACGTTACATTGTCAACTTCACTTTGGTTTCCCAGGGCACTACTAACCTATCTGAAAAGGTAATCTCACAGACACAGGCTACTGATCTTTATCATCTCCATCTCAGCGTCTTGTACTAAGAAATGGAGCACTACGGCCACACTGAGGGTGGACAAACAGAAATGCAGATGACCACAACCTTAACAAGAACCCAGTGTCACCTTGGTTTTTCACTGAATTATCAACAAAGGCCATTCTGAAACTCCGCAGTTGCTCGCCCTTATTTAGACATAATATGTCCAAAACTGCTTGATAAAGTTGAAATGGATAAATGCTGCCAAAAACACACACTGTGGCACAACACATAAATCGGTGTTTCCTACGTTATTTTCTTAGTTGTAAACAGGTAGAAATGTTCAGCTTTTTTAACTTGATATTTTTTAACATAATCTCAGGGATCTTTTGTGGAGGTAGCTAGTAGCTAACCTCAGTCTGCTGTCAGAGGCTTCAGAAATGGAACGTCCTATATCCGCAGCCTATATCTTGCTTGGTATCACACAGCGTTTGTCTTGAAGAGACACTGAGAGGCCCTAGCTCTGTCATATGTCACAGATAACACCAACGCTTTCCCGCTCTCCCCTGTCTGACTAAACCAGAGGTGTGCGTGTCTGGCAAATTTTTTGTGTCCATGTCTGCCATGACCACATTTACACAGACGGCCCGCCGAATAACCACATGACTTTGTAATTTTCTTTGCAGTCATTGCTATGCTATATTGGACAGGAAGTGCTAAAAGTCAAAAAAGTGAGTTTCTTGCTGATAGAACAGTGGCTCAGACTCGAACCCATGCCGCAGCTATACACATGCACCGGACACAGCAATCCAGACGTCGGGACGACCCTTATAGGCTACAACAGTGGGTATTTTGACCATTTTGACCAGTCAGATCAGCAAAAGAAAATTGACGGGATCGGATGTCAAAAGATCTGATGTGCTCAGAAGACTTGATTAGTGGGGGGATAAAGCTTGAACTAGGACCGCCTGTGTAAACTTAGCCTTTGTCTGTGTCCTTATCTGAGCCTCTCCCTCTGTCTGGGTTCTGACTGGGATCTGGTTGCAGTGTCAGCTCTGTTTTGTGTCCCCGTTCCCTGTAATGAGAGGTAATGTGTACAGTGTGAGAAGTCAAACCCGACATCCTTACTCGTATTTATTTTAGAGTGAACATAATGACATGGCGGGCCTTGGTGGAGGTTGAGGTCATTCTGATACTTATAGTTCTCGAACGAAGTATATCGTATCCCCTTTTTGGGTGAATTACACAGGTAGTGGAATGGTGACACATTGTTGTTATATTTTTTATATGATAAAAACTGACCAAAAAAATGAAACATTTTGAGATTGAGACACAGAAATGAATTTAGAACATTGCTTAAAGATTTAAGTTGCTTGGCATGTTATGTAGTTGTGATTTATATCTCGTGACTCTTCTATAAGACTCTAAATTAAGCAGCCCTCGTTAGCTTGTGAGTCCGCTGCTAAAATGAGGGGCTATGCTAGGTGGTCCCCTGGTGGTCCCAGAATGCCCTGTTATTCTCCATATTATGCCTTTGGGCAGAAGTAGATGCCCTAGGACCTAGGAGATGGACTGATTAGTGTCGATCCCTGTAGATGTCTGTTACAGTGCTACGTGTCATTTGTGGCTTTTATTATTTATAATAATATATACATTTATACAGTATTTTCTATCCAGTAACTTGCTTTACTAACTGCAGATAGTCAGAAAACAACTTACTGTCCTATTTGTTGTATATCTCACAATTGAAAACCATTAAAGATCCTTTATCTTAAAATCACCATGTTACACACAGCATGAAAATAATCCTGCTGCAACCGGAATGGATAATAGCTAATGAAAAAATGTTTAGGGTACAGATTTCTTTTTAGTTTAGATCAAATTAATTGTGAAATGTTGAAGTTTAAACAAACATTGAAGCCCTTTAAGCAAAAAGTTTGTATATAAAACTGTACAGAAAATGGATGTAAAAACAGGAATACAGTTAGGTCTGGAAATATTTGGACCCTGACACAATTTTCATAATTTTGGCTCTGTACACCACCACAATGGATTTGAAATGAATCAGCCGATATGCAGTTGAAGTGCAGACTTTCAGCTTTAATTCAAGGAGCTGAACAAAAATATCATATGAAATGTTTAGGCATTGCAACCATTTTCATACACAGTCCCCTTATTTCAGGGGCTCAAATGTAATTGGACAAATTAACACAATCATAAATAAAATGTTCATTTTTAATACTTTGTCGAGAATCCTTTGCAGGCAATGACTGCTTGAAGTCTGGAACGTATGGATGTCACCAAACACTGGGTTTCCTCCTTTGTGATGTTTTGCCAGGCCTTTACTGCAGCTGCCTTCAGTTGTTGTTTGTTTCGTGGGACTTTCTGCCTTAAGTTTTGTCTTCAGCAAGTGAAATGTATGCTGGGTTGCTTTTCGCAGTATGTTTTGGTTCATTGTCCATCTGTAAAGTGAAGCGCCATCCAATCAACTTCACTGAATTTGGCTGAAGCTGAGCAGACAACATATCCCTATACACTTCAGAATTCATACGACTGCTTTTGTCTTCTGTCACATCATCAATAAACACTAGTAACCCAGTGCCATTGGGAGCCATGCATGCCCATGCCATCACACTGCCTCCACCGTGTTTTACAGATGATGTGGTATCATGAGCCGTTCCATGCCTTCTCCATAATTTTTTCTTCCCATCATTCTGGTACAGGTTGATCTTAGTTTCATCTGTCCAAAGAATGCAGTTCCAGAACTGCATTCCAGAACTGCACATTTTTTAGATGTTTTTTGACAAAGCCTAATCTGACCTTTCTATTCTTGATGCTTATGAATGGTTTGCATCTTGTGGTGAACCCTCTGTATTTGCTCTCGTGAAGTCTTCTGTCTATGGTAGACTTGGATAATGATATGCCTACCTCCTGGAGAGTGTTCTTCACTTGGCTGGGTGTTGTGAAGGGGTTTTTCTTTACCACGGAAAGGATCCTACGATCATCTACCACTGAGGTCGTCCGTGGACTTCCAGGCCTTTTTGTGTTCACCAGTGTGTTCTTTTTTTCTCAGAATGTACCAAACTGCTAATTTGGCCACTCCTAATGTTCCTGTTATCTCTGATGGATTTCTTTTTTTTGCAGTCTAAGGATGGCCTGTTTCACTTGCATTGAGAGCTCCTTTGACCGCATGTTCTGGGTTCACAGCAACAGCTTCCAAATGTGAATGCCACACCTGTAATCAAGTCCAGACCTTTTACCTGCTTAATTGATGAAGAAATATCGAAGGAATAGCCCACACCTTACCATGAAACAGCTTTTGAGTCTATTGTACAATTACTTTTGGTCCCTTGAAAAAGAGGGGGCTACATGTTAAAGAGCTATAATTCCTAAACCCTTCCTCCAATTTGGATGTGAATACCCTCAAATTAAAGCTGAGAGAATGCACATTAGTTACCCGTAACTTGAATATATTTTGATAAACAGACAAAATAACAAAACTTGTGTCAGTGTCCAATTATTTCTGGACCTAACTGTCATGATCTAATTACAATAAGTGTAATAACTGTATGTAATACAGTATCCAGTTAAAGAAATGTGGTATCTTAAGTACACAATCACTTTTTACATTTAATATTAAAGAAAGTTGCATTAATAATTAATCAAACAAATTTTAACAATATAAAGAAAATAGCGTATCATATGATATCAAGTACATAATATATTTGCCCAATTTTCTCTGACCCATTTTGGCTCAACTTTCAAAATTACTGACTGAGTTCATGCAGAAGCTCTGAAGCTAATATTTTGACTACACACAGCTATTTCCTGTCATGTCTGTCGACAACGGCAACTGTTTATGGTGAGTTGTTCCACACGAAATAACACCACAGTCAACAAAAACTTTATAAGACTCAACAGGTTCACTCAGGTCCATCTGGCAGGGAGAGTTCTACATACAATTTAAAGAGCTTGAGATGGAGCCGTAGGTCGGGCAATGTAGGGAGACACTGGCACACTCATACAGCGCACACAGCACAATCAGGGCCCTGAGCAAGCGTTGTCAGGTCAGGAACCCTCCCACTCCTTATTTCCCATCCTGCCTAGCACGCTGACATCAGCCTGTAGCTGCGCGGCTCAGCTACAGGCTGGTGGGCGGCACTGCTAAGATGAGGTGGGGGGGGTTATGTTCCTCTTCATCATCTCCAAGCGATTAGTTTTTGTCGGGATGACATGTTCGGCACATTTTGCTGTAACCGATCTACCTGTGTCTGTCTATCCAAACGTGGTGATGGGGTTAAAATGTAACAACACCTGTCTTACTGAAAGCTCATCTGATGGCCAGTTGTCTTGGACCGCATAGGTGGGGGTTTGTTTACTGAGATTGACATGTTCTGTTTGAGTAATAAAATAATGAAAGATTGGGTCAGCATAATCGAAGCTGGTGACGAACGTCAGCATGATTTGGATTATTTGAGTCACCTCTGTCTACTTGATCGTCTTTCATCAAGTGTGATTAAATCGTCCTTCCTGTACAAGCGCTGTTGTTTTGAGGTATTTACACAATTATTTCGGGGTGAAATGAATTGTGAGAGAATGCATAAACCACACAGAAGGCGCGAAGAGGAGAGAGAAAAGTGCTTCTATTTGGTTGGCAGAATGCCTGTCCAGCTTATCTTGGTCCATCTATCTTACACTGCCGTAGCCTATAGCAACTTATCGGGATTTAAAAAGATGCTTCTACATTTGACAGTCAGAGGCCATGAGGGCCACAGAATTATAGATATAACGTATGGAGTGGGAGAGATGGAGATAGAGGGATGGAGAGAAAAAGAGAGCGAAAGGGATGAAGAACGGAACAAAGGGAGGTAGAGAGAGACAGAATGATAGAGATAGCGAAGTATAGACGAGGGATCGGAGAAAAGAGAGGGATAGAGAGAAAGCGTGAGGGATACAGAGAAAGCGTGAGGGATACAGAGAAAGGGATGGAGAGAGATGAGAGTAACGTGTGAGGTTGCTTCACAGAGAGCAGCTGTATGGAGGACACAGTGGGTGGAAGTGGTGCAGTCTGTGGGTGAAGTTCTCGTTCATTACAAACTCACAAACTTCCTCCGAAGTCACCGGACAGTAACGATTCTACACATCAGGCCCTAAACTAGGGGCTATACAGACCTCAACAAACTCTCACCATCAACCATGATTTGAACTGTATTCCCTGACAGTCACTCAGAAACCTGACAAGCTAGGGTCATCGACGACAAAAATGTTGTTCTCGAAGCAACACTTCTCAGCTGTGGGCTCAGGTTGTGAAAGGCTGTTTAGGTAGAGATGGGGCAATTACTTAACAGTCCGGCAATTGGATGTAGCGCCGGGTTACGAAGTGAGATGGGGACAATGTAGCTCAGAGAGCTCTGGTCGTGTGGGGTTGAGAGGGGCGAGTGACAAGGTTCTGGCCCAGCCTCCGTTGGGTCGGGGAGGACGGAAGGAGCGAGGCCGCCCCGGGTACCCGTCTGCACCCAGTCAATTGCAGGTTGTAGGTTGGTGCGCCGCGCGGAGAGACTCAAAACTATGATAAATAATGAGAGCGGCGGATCCTGAAATAGCCGCCCCCCTCTTCTCTGTGGTCCGCGCTTGTGAAGCTCTCGTCCAGCCGTGACTTTTCCAACTGAACCCTCCCTGCTGCCTCCTCCGTTCTGGTTAGCATCCTGGCTAAATCTGTTGCCGTGTGCCTGTAATTAGGTCCTGTGTTGGAGAGCGCTCCCTACACCAGCTAGGCCATACACGCTGGCAGCTGGCTGAGGGGAGGCAGAATAACGCAAGCCTCTGGGGAGCGACAGGGGAGGGGGCATTGTCTGACCGCTCAACAAGATGATGGTCGTAGGTTAGAGTTTAAAGACGTCCACAATACATTTGTATCAATTTTTTTCTCTCTTTCTCTCCCTCTCTCTCAATCACTCACTCCAGTTCATACCCTTTGAGTGCAGAACAGGCAGTGGGTTGTGTGTTTGTGTGTGTTAAAGACTTTGGGAGCTCTAAGAGCTTTTTGCTTTGCTATTTAAAAACATCGAAGTGATATTACCTCAGTTCTTCAACCTCCATCCGCCCAGGGAAGGAAGGGGCTAGCAAGCTGGTGCTGTGTAAAACACAGGCAGGGGCGATTGTTTTTTTTTTCATTCCCTTCACTAGTGAATCATAAATTGCATAAGAGAACAGCACACACCCTGCAGTGTGTGAGGCTGAACTTTACAGACTACAGGCCCACTTAGTGTTATACCGTAATTAACCCTGGAATTGAAAAAGCTGCTGCACTTGCCTCTTGACAGGTTGTGATTGCTAAGGACTTCATTAGTAGTTGTCTTAGCTTTCATTAACTAAAGGCTGAATACATAAATAGAAACCCATTTACAGACAAAACCTTTTTCATGTTGGATAACGCAAAAGGGTTTTTCTTGGATGTCAGTTCTGTATAGGTTGCAGCAATGCACAGAGGGAGGAAATCACATTTCTGCACCTGCACAGCAAACTTTAAATGACGGATGGATGGATGGGAGGGATATGACGTGCCCAAGGTTGCCGACAGACAGAAAAACGCCAGCGTCGTTCTGAGATGTAACAGGGCAGGGCCAATACAAGGTTTCAGCGGGTCTTGTCTGCACAGACCGATGGAGCACTTGTCCTCTCAGTGAACCGCCACAATATACACTCAATAGAATGTAATAACATTTACTTCTATAGACCACTCGACCTGGCCAGCACCGGGGTAGTATAATCACACGGTAAGCCTTGTCCTCGTGAGCCACAGAGTTCTGTTTTTCCGGCAGGTTCTTTGATTCGGAAGGCAGATGAAAGGCAGGGGGAGAGTCATTACTGTCAGCGCTTCAGCTCGGTCCGGGTGGTTTGATAGACTCTGCCAATTCCCCGCAGACACACTTGTTGCCTTGTCGTTGCCTGTTTCCTATGTCTGTCTCTTTTTCTCTTTCTCTTCTTTCAGTCTCCATCCCCGTTTCTCTCTCATGGTCTCTCTCTCACTTGCTGTCCTTTGGTTTCGATTTCAATTTAAATGGCTTTTTTAGGGATGGGAAATATTAGTTTGTGTTGCCCAAGCAAGGAAAATAAGGAGATTAATTCTAAGGAGTTTTGAATGCTTTGTTATTAGCTATGCGCAATGTTGTCACAATGCGTAAATAGTTAGTATGAATGTCAGGGAACAATAAAGAGGTGAATATTCAGTAAACTTTACATTTAGTTTGTGCTCCACTCATTGTCCTATTCTCTAAGTCTAGGTCTGTGTCTTTCTTTATCTGTCTGTCTGCCTGTCGCTTTCTCTGTCTTCGTCTCTATGTTCTTTCTGTCTCTCTCCCTACTCTCTACTCTAGCCTGGCTATTTTAACAGCTCTCTACAGCTAACCCACAATCATAGTCACTGACCAGCCCAGCCCTCACCTCCCCATAATCATTATCCAGGATATTGATAGTTGAAACTGATGATTATGTACAGAATATACAGTGCCTATAGAAAGTATACACCCCCTTGAACTTTTTCTCATTTTGTTGTTTTCCTTGAAGTTCATGCTTTGGTTTTTGCTCCAACGTACACTTTAAAGTATGTGACATTATATAGACAGGTATGTGCCTTTCTAAATAATGTCCAATTTGTCGTTCCATTTGTCAATTATGGGCTATTGTGTGTATATTGATGGCCAACATTTTTAAATTAAGTCCATAGACTATAGTCTGTAGAAAGTTAATAAAAAGTGTATATTTTCAATTTACCATAATTAAAGTGTGGAGCATGATTACTCTCTATCCATCAGTGGATGCTCACTTTTTTGGATGTAATCTATATGGAACTGTCAACAGCAATTGAGTAACACTTGAACAAGTGGCATCTCACTGTAAATTTAATTATTTTATCTTAAGTCCTCAGGTGGGGTGGGACATGATCAGAGAAAGCTGTGTAGTAACCCTAGTATGTATACAGGGAATTCAGAAAGTATTCAGATCCCTTCACTTTTTCCACATTTTGTTATATTACAGCCATATTACAAAATCGATTAAATGGATTTTGTACTATCAGTCTACATGCATAATGTCAAAGCAAGTTTTTTTTAGAAATGTTTGCAAAATGATTAAAAAAATAAACACAAATATCACATTTGCCTGTTTCAATTGATCATCCTTGAGATGTTTCTACAACTTGATTGGAGTCCACATTGGTAAATTTAATTGATTGGACATTAAACACCTGTTTTTATAAGGTCCAACAGTTGACAGGTCATGTCAGAGGAAGTTTTTCATAGATTGATGAGGAAAAAAAGCAATTGAATCCATTTTAAAATAGGTCTGTAACTGAATAAAATGTTGAAAATGTGAACGGGTCTGAATACTTTTCAAACACACTGTACATGTTTGGTACTGACAGATGAGGTAATGAAATTAAAAAAGGTTCAAGCAGGGTGTAGACATTCTCCAGGAACTGTTCGTGATATCCTACATGTGGATTACTTAAATACAGAAAATGCTAAACAAGTAATCATGAATAACTACTTCTCAAGTCTGTTTCAATTATGGCTGAGGTAGGGTTGAAGACCCAACTGACATACCTTAAACTGCTCCTAGTTTAGATAACTGGGTCATTCTTAATTTTTTGCTTAATTTAACAGCAGTCCGCAACACTCACAATATTCCCTTAATTCTCAAAACCAAATCATATTCTTGAAGGATGTACGTTAGGGGTCTGTTTTTGTTGCTGTTCTGTTTGTTGTCGCTGTTTTTGTGTTGTTTTTGTGAATTTATATTTAAATGTAACAAAAATTTATATTTCACTTTTGTTACACCAGCATCTTTAAATCTGATTTATTGAATCAAAAGAAGTTCGGTCTCCTGTGGGGAAGAACTGTTGCGGGTAAAATGGCTATCTTTTCTGAAAAGTCTAGTCTAGTCGATTTTGTGCAGCTCTGACAAGATTTGTTTGAGATAGAGATGCTGCGTTAAGGCTCACCTATCCTCGTGGGCCCGTTTCTAAACCACAACAACGAGTTGATGGTACACTGAGGCCTGATAAAAAAAAAGCAATAACCTTTAGTTTGTGTCTGTAATAACCCAGACTTACATCCTGTCTCCCCCCACATCATATCAACATACTCTCAAAAAGAGAACTGAGAAAATACCTCATGAGAGTTGAAAGAGTGAATGGGTACAGGTGGAAAGATTGTGATGATGTGAGGGAAAACAAAAAATAAATAAACCAAAGGCTGGAATAAAACCTTTTTGAAAAAAAAGTTGGAAAAAAGTTTTGAAAGTAGCCATTTTATGGTTGTCTAAGTGTCACAGTTCAAAATAAGTGGTTGACCTTATTCGTGAGATACAAACAGTCTGGATAGGAGTATGCCACAAGATTATGGTAGAGACCGCCTCTTGTTTCCTGGATCCCAACACTTGTGGTTCTGTTGAAGGGCACGCTTATCAGACTTGGGGTGATTTGAATAGAAGGCAGTCAATTCAGGAAGTAAGTTCTTACAATTAAACAATTAAAAGTTAATTTTAAATCCACTTAAAAGTAAAAAATTTCCACTAGGAAAAAACATTTTATTTTTCAAATTAGTTGAATGGACAGACTTTCATTTCGAACTGACCTTGACAATTCTCAAAACACCATGTCAGTGACTTTGTATTTTGAAATTCAGTAAGTTTATTCTACAATCATGAATTGAAATAACCCTGGTGCCTGGTGTACATCTACCGGATTCTCTCAGCCACGTGCAATGACAGGGTTAAGTTGATACAAGAGTGTTCCCTCTCCTCCCTCCCATCCATCCATCTCGCCCTCCCCTCGGCAGCTGCCCACCCACCCTGGTGTTCAGCTGCAGGATGGGTAGGATGTGCGTTACGGAGAAGAGCTGTGTGAAACTGTGTAGGAGAGGCTAAGAAAAACATTCCGGCCTGGCAGCAATATCTTTGGAGAGGAGGAGTGGAGGGGGGGACAAGGGAAGAGGAAAGAGAGAGAGGGCCGGTGGGCGTTGAATGGAGGGCGAGGCGGGCGAGAGCGCGGGGGGGTGAGGTAATAACTTGGGGAGAGGAGAGAGCGCGCGGTTGGGTCGCATTCCTCTCTCCCTGTCTTCTCATGCCGTGGGTTGTGGGGCTGGCTCGGGGGCGGGGGGGTCGTGGGGGTAGGGGTGAGATGCTGGTGTGAACCAGTCCGACTGCTCCTGGGGCGTTGCCCTGGCATTGCCTCACTGGGAACCGCGGGGCACTGCACTCTGTTTCGGCTCTGCCCTACCCCTCCCTCTCTTCTGTCTTTCTCTACCGCTCCCTCCCTCCCTCCACCTCTGTCTCTCTCTCTCCCTTCAGCCCTTGTCTTTTGTTAGAGGGGCTTTGGTTTCATAGCTAGGTTTTGCCTATGATTACGGGTAAGGGCAGAGGTGCTGCATGTGGGACCATGTCTATTGCACATTCCGATATATATTCCATTGCTTGGCAGACAAATGATACTGGTTTCACCCCTCCTCCAATAGCTACACACCCTGGATAACATTAAAGCACCTTGTTACTAAACTCTCAGGAGAGCGAGAGACATGGGTGTGTTCCACTAAACATATATCAGTTAAGGAAGAGGTTGTGGGCTTGAATATAAACAAGCACCACCAACAGGAATGAAGGCAACTCTGTAAAACTCTTAAATATATACCTAAGCAGATAATAATGATAACATTGTTTTTATATCGCCTTCCCACCAACTGATTTACTTTGCATGGTATAGTAACTTCAGAATGACAACTCCATAAATGACAGAAAAACAGCCTGCCTTCTCAAACTTCTAAAGTCAGGCATTTTATAGGACGTGTCACCAGACCTATAAAGAAGCAATATCTCACTAATAGGCAATAGTCTACCAGACTTAATCTGTATGTACACTGCCATAATGTAATCCACACTTCCTTGACATAACGCAGGTCACATTAAATATTAACCATGGTTATGTGAATGAAAGTGTCCCCAGTGATGGTCCATGATAAGGCACATGTAATGCCATCCTAATGTTCAGGTGATCTAAATACACTCTGCTTTTAGTCACTCTCAGGTGAGCGCAGGAATCAGGTGAGACCAGAGTAGGGCAGGGGCAAGGTGGGACAGGACAGCTGGCAGGTACGGGAACAAGGCACACAGGGAGCAGGGTGTTTGCCTTGGGTGTGTCTCTCGGCTCGACAACATCCTGAGGCTCAAGGGACTTGCCTCACCTTACCCACATACTTTACACTCTACCCCTGACCCACCCTCACCAGGTCAACAAGATATCATGGTTTGGCTTTGTTATCTGACGTTTGTCCATTAATGTGAAGTTTTGACAGGTACACTCAGGCATTCATTTTGACTCAAGGATAGGGCTAAGGGTTAGAGTAAAAACAGAACCATCTTCATGGTTAGTATGCTAATTTTTGGACTTGTTTTGTTGTCATAATTCCACAGCAAGCATGGGAGAGTTGAAGATCAAAACACATATCTCCAAAACTTTCTGCTTCTCATCACAACGCTTCCTTAATCCGAGACACAAATTCTTCTGAATTTGAATGCAGAGACACTATCAAAAACGTTATCCTAATGTGATATGAGGCAGTTTAGAGTGTTTTAGAGCATTTCCTATAATGCTTAGGCAGAATCCTAAATATATAAATAGAACATTTTGGGGGATCACATAAAAGCACAGTAAAGAAAAGGCTGTATGTAAAAATGGGTGAACCTCCCCTTTAAGTTAAGCTTTTAATAAGGTTAAGGCTAAGGTTTGGGTAGGGTTAAAACAAAACAAAATGACTGGCTAGCAGTGGAATGTAACCCACAATGCTTGGAGCAGGATCTTGCTGTTTATGCCCATTTACCATCTCCCGTTCACAGCATGCCAAGAGTTGACTTGATAAAAGGAAGGACGGTTTCATATACATAGATTAAGTCTAGTCCTGGACTAAAAAAATCGAACTCAATGGAGATTTACATTAGAATTTTTTAGTCCAGGATTAGCGTTAATCTACGTCCATGAAACCAGTTCAGAAGGTATATCCAGACCTCCTCAGGACCTGGACGAACGTCATATTTCGCCATGGATCTGTTGCAATCTCTCTGACCTCATACCTTACCTGTATGCTTTCCCTACTCACTTTGCCAGTCACCCAAGGCTAACTGAATGAATGACTTCGCTATTATTATTTTTCATTTTTACATCTTCAATTTAATTGTCCATTCACCATCACTGTCCGTTGTTTGTTATTAATATTTGACAAGCCAAATGAAATTAGGCAGTTTAAGACCTTGCTGTGGGGTGTTATGTTAATCTGTGTAGTTGAATAGGACCATTGCTTATTGCGTTTTAAATGAATGTCATCAAAGAACACATTACTTTCCAACAATATTTCAAATAGAAATCATGAATCTTTAGAAATGTTTTTGTCGATGTGACAATAAGAAGGCCATTTGTAGGCTGAAAGTTCACGTTTTTAACATTTGTTCACTATTTGTTTTTAGTGCCATTTAAATGCTGTGTCTAGACTGACAGGGCCCATCCTTTGAATTACTTTGACAGGGCGATATTTTGAAACACTGTTGATAGCTTGACGAAAATGTATCAGAGGACACCTTCCTGGGCAAATGTGCAAAATGACAAAACATTTGGAAAATATGTAATTTTAAAATTTAGGACAATTTTATCAAAGTAGAAATTAAATATTATGAAAGGATTGGCACTGCCTCACTTCTTTTGAAATGTAGCTTTTTATTGAAGAGTTTGAAAGGCATTGGGACGAAGTGGCGAAAAGGCAATGAGTCAGATTTGAATTAATGTTAATTCTGGTATATTTACATCACGGCTACACAGCTATACCATTATAGGCAACATATTTAATAAGTTTAATAGTGTACATTTTGGGGATTTCAAAACACATCATTATTTCACTTCATTCCATGAGGTCTACTGTCCTTGTTCTCAATTGACCCAAGGCAGATATGCAAGGTACAGTGGATATAAAAAGTCTATACACCCCTGTTAAAATGCAGGTTCTTGTGATGTAAAAGAATGAGACAAAGATAAATCATGTCAGAACTTTTTCCACCTTTAATGTGACCTATAACGTGAACAATTCAATTGAAAAACAAACTGAAATCTTTGAGGGGGAAAAATAAAAAATAAAAAACTCGCAATAATCTGGTTGCATAAGTGTGCACACCCTTAAACTAATACTTTGTTGAAGCACCTTTTGATTTTATTACAGCAACACACTTTTTAGGTAGGAGTCTATTATCATGGCACATCTTGACGTGGCAATATTTGCCCACTCTTCTTTGCAAAAGCACTCCAAATCTGTCAGATTGCGAGGACATCTCCTGTGCACAGCCTTCTTCAGATCACCCCACAGATGTTCAATTGGATTCAGGTCTGGGCTCTGGCTGGGCCATTCCAAAACGTTAATCTTCTTCTGGTGAAGCCATCCTTTTGTGGATTTGGATGTGTGCTTTGGGTCGTTGTCGTGCTGAAAGGTGAACTTCCTCTTCATCTACAGCTTTCGCCTGAAGGTTTTGTGACAAAATTTCCTGGTATTTGGAACTATTCATAATTCTCTCCACCTTGACTAAGGCCCCGGTTCCAGCTGAAGAAAAACAGCCCCAAAGCATGATGCTTCCACCACCATGCTTCACTGAGGGTATGGTGTTCTTTGGGTGATGTGCAGTGTTGTTTTTGCACCAAACATACCTTTTGGAATTATGGCCAAAAAGTTCAACCTTGGATTCATCAGACCATAACACATTTTCCCACAGGCTTTTGGAGGACTTGATGTTTGTTTTTGCAAACTTCAGCCGGGCTTGGATGTTTTTCTTTGTAAGAAAAGGCTTCCGCCTTGCCACCCTACCCCATAGCCCATTCATATGAACAATACGGGAGATTGTTGTCACATGTAGCACACAGCCAGTACTTGCCAGAAATTCCTGCAGTCCCTGTAATGCTGCTGTAGGCCTCTTGGAAGCCTCCCTGACCAGTTTTCTTCTCGTCTTTTCATCAATTTTGGAGGGACGTCCAGTTCTTGGTAATGTCTCTGTTGTGCCATATTTTCTCCACTTGATGATGACTGTCTTCACTCTGTTCCATGGTATATCTAATGCTTTGGAAATTCTTTTGTACCCTTCTCCTGACTGATATCTTTCA